>QFFA01000032.1:0-15024 GCA_003316565.1 Russula foetens
CAAGTGACAGTATTGGCCAGCCAGGGGTTCACAAAACCCCCCAAAAAAAATACTCACCATCAATCTCCCGACCTGGCAGCCATCCACAACCTTCACCAGCACGTGGACCAACTCCCCAGAGTTCGTGCCACGCAGACGCGGATTTTCTCTGTTTTTAGACCAGCCAAGTTCCAATTCCAACTAGAAATGGAGCCAAGTCCCGGTCCTCTGGCAATATGAATGAAGCAATTCGCACGGGTCAGTGTTGGTTAATCCCCGCGAACCACCGCGAACCCCCACACGATCTCCTTCCAAGCCATCTCCACCAAAGAGCGAGCCGTCGCCGCTTGGTAAACTCAGTGGCATCGAGCCCAACGGCAAACCAGATATACCTCCTATTGTGAACCCACTCAACTCCCTATGACTCGTCGGCTTTTCCCGATTCCCGAGGCCCACGTCGTTGAGGGCGAGAGGAGTACAGTACTGCTGCATATACTACAGGAGTAGTATTTTAGATCTGGGTAGCTAGTTACGCTGCTGCCACGCTCGTCTGCCTCATCACAGGCCCACGCCTTCGTCGGGTCTTACACAGTAACACTGTTCGTCTCCACCCACGCAAACCCCACAAAATGCCAGGCTGCGAGATCCTAAACGCTGTGCATGTCATCCAACACTGCCCGCACTTGGGGCGCGCCGGGGCCACCAGCCATTCTCCGAGAGTCCCTGCCCTATCCCTGTCAAACCCTCATCGGAACTGAAGGTGACAAAGCTTTCCTGACCTTCCTGGAGGTGATCAAGGTATTCTTCAAGCTGTTGGAGAAGACACTTCACCCGGAATGACTCCCCCCCCTTCACCCCCGTATACTGTATTGATAACCTAACGGTCCCCTCACCACTACTCGCCCGACTACAGTAGCTCTTCTGTTATACTAAACTTCTCCAGTCACGGTAGTACGTGAAAGGCTGCTCTGTCTCAGGCGGTGTACAATTTGGATTTAAGAAGGGTTCACAAAAAAAGGGGAAGTTTCACGAGGAGGGTTCCTGTAAAATTTGAGGAAAGACTGATAGGGAAGGCTTCATGTAAACCAAGGGAAAGGTCCGCGCGATGCCTGGGAAAGTAGAGGAAAGACTGATAGGGAAGGCTTCACGTAAAATCTAGGTAAAGGTTCGCGCGGGTACCTGAGATAGTCACGGTATTTGAAGTTTCAACCTGGTGGTGTCAGGCAGTGTGGCAGGAGAGTGGCGTCGAGGTTACCACGTTCAAGTTCCAGTCCATCACTCCCGGCCACTTGATGCCGTGCATGATCGCCACGCATGATCTAGGGCGTCGAATGCCGACTGTTCACACCTGCTTTATTCTACATCAGGATTCCTCCTGCCAGTGGCTCCTTAATGCTCTTCACGAGCCTTAGCGAACCTAAGCGATGGTAGATTAAGGCTCGCTAAGACGTCTAAAGAGCCAGAAGGTTTCCTGATAGCTAGGCAGCTCCAAGTGACTAAATAACATCCTAGAATTACCGCCCCTCCTTCCTCGCCTTCTAGACATACAAATCCCGTATTGATCCTCCCCGGGGCCCTTCCGTTCAATCGTCACCGTGAGTGGTTATTTGTGGGCCAGAACATTAACGGCACGGATGACGATGCGGCTCGACAATATCCACCAATCAGCTTCGCAGTCCTCCAAATATATATCATTATATGTGTGAATCAACAGATCCAAAGGTGTACTAGTATTTGGCCGTTGTCACGGCGCAAAGTGACTGTGGCATGGAAATAACCTTCAATTGGTATCATCTTGCGTCTACCGATCGATTCCCAACTTTCCCAACCTCTTTGACACTTAACAACTGCTAGCACGGTGGGCGTCAACTTCAAGCAACTATAAAAGCACATACTATTACCCATGATTGAACACTGACACCCTCCGTTATGGCTTATCACCCACCATCGAATTTGCAGCATCACATGGCTGATATAGAACCACAACAGGCCAACCAGCTGCCCGGGAATTCGTTTCAAGTTCCTCGTTCTGTTCCACCCTGGCGGCAGAACCACGAGTTGCGTGATGCTACGGTCAGCTTGAACATCGTCACGCTCTTCCTTGAGGATGCCCCACTTATCTATGCGTGGTGTTCTTTAGACCACGCCCGTAGCTTGTACCGGCCAAACCGAACACCAATGGGGGGTTTTACCTCCAGTCGTCGAGAACGGTGTTCTGCAAGGTACGCTGAGGAACTCGCACCAGATCAGTGCGGCGAATTATGGCGTAGTGGGCTACTCACAACTGCCCCAGGCCGTGAGTAATTTTCTGCAAATGTGTACTATGATTCATTCTATCAACCAATGACCCTCCCGGTGGCACTAGGATCTGGCGGTTCCATACACGTATCCCGATGTAGGACTTGCTCAAGGTGTTCCCGGACCCGTGCAAATCCCTTCAAGTCTTCCCGTATGCGCCAACCTATCTTTCCCGCATTTATTCTTAACTGAGTCTTTTGCTGCAGGAGAACCAAGGAAGTGACCCTTTTGGCAATGCTCTCCAGGGTGTCCAAGTTGTACCAGACCCCACCCGAGCCGCCCTTCCTGATCCATCGGACACTCCCACTCTTGGCCAGCCAGCAGCAGAGAACCTGCGCCGACTCGCCAGCCGTTACCTGAACCATCCAAATTCACAGATTGATCTGGTTCGCATGGAACCGGGCTCTCCTGGTCGATACAAGGTGGTGATTGTACTTGAGATTGCCGTTTTTCTCTAGGGCCATCCCCTGTTCGCACGCATCGTCTCAGGGCGTATGCATTGCCTCGGTGCGCGCGCCTAGAATAGGTAAGACTATGAATACTTGTCTTAACTGGTAATCCGAGGACATCGCCTATATCTCGTGTCTCGTGTTGTGATTGCATTTCTCCCTATGACTCGCCTTAATGATGTGCCTCCGTTGTAAATCCTCCCTTCTGTGTGTAGTCAGTCCTTCACCCTACACTATATATTGACAATCGCGCATCTGAGCCATTCTCCGGTCTCAACTGTAGAGGTGCTTCCGAAGAGGTTTCCCTGTGGGGCCCGGGGTCCTACTTCCTTATCAGTATCCGTGGCACCGTCTTTCCAAATTCAAATCGTACCACCGTGAGAATATATAATACCCGTCGCAGATCGTCAACGAAAAACGGGTGTGACAACAGCCCTCGAACACCAGCAATGAGCACGAGTGTGCTCTCTAGGATCTAGAATGATGATCTTGTTGTTCACCCCGGATGTTGAACTGTTACTAGGCACTCCTGAGAATGTCTGACTAGAAAAAGCTTCATCTTGCTTCGTCGACGCTGGATGCCAAATGCTACAAGATCGTCACGGATCCGTCGCAGCCGCCGCTGTCGCACTTGTCGACTAGGCAGGCTCAAGGCTGACGATTGAGATGCCCGGTCTGCTGCCGTGGCAGCCCATCCGAACCTGTCTTCAGACAGCATCAGATCGCGCGTACGTCCCACTCCCCCCGCTGTTTTTCTCTAAAACGCCGCCTGGGCCCTCCCGTTTCAGAAATATTTCCCACATCGCTGGTAGATCGAGGACGATGAACATCAGAGGGATTTCTCGCGCTGAATGGGAGTACATCTGCGTACTTTTTCATTGTGATTGTCTGCGCTTTGCTCGCGGGTGATGCAGAGATTCTATTATGGCCACCTTCGCTTCGCGGAATCATGACCTCCGAGCGTCTCTGGCGCAAATGCGTCACCCGAGACGCTGTCCAGATCCAGATTGAGCTTTCTGATCAAATTTGAGGAGCTTAAGGGGGAGGGCTACTTATATCTGCCACGCTCCTTGCAACAGCATCACCTTGCGCCCGATCAACCCGGCGGACCTGGTGTGTAAGATGAGTAATACTGGGGTAGTACGGTAGGACACCGCATGTACCGTGGTACAGCACACGGGCAGCAGGTCACCTTAACATGGGAACCCACCACAGCTCCCTGGAAAGACCTCATACAGGATTGTACGAGGCTCCGAGCCCATCACAGTGCTCAAGTTGTTCCTTCTCTTCTGGGAGGAATGGGTTATTTCCTTCGTCCGAGCAAGGATCGCCTTGAGCGTTGGGGCTAGCGAGGAGCCATCGTGTTTCGTAGAAACGACTGATGTTCGGATAGGCGAGAAAATGATCGAAAACAGGGAGCTGTTCCAGAGAGCAGGCTATCACACCGACGAAAAATACAAGGGCGTGTTTAATGAATGCCTGTGGTAAATAAATTCTCAGGGTGAGATGAGGTCATGACCCTAGTTGGCGCAGAATCTATGTGGGGGAGAGGTTACCCAAAGAACCATTGTGTTCCTAGAGTGCTATGGTCTATGCAAGTGATAGACTTCCTATACGAGTCGTTGGGGTTAGGAAGTTGCTCGGAGACCTGATCCGACCAATGACTATGAGCGCCGAGGATGAGTGCCGGATACTACTACTAGCGAGCGAAGCCATGGTGATGCAATGCCGAAGAAGTTTGCAGGGTCGTGTAATGGTGAGGCCCAATTATTGACAATCTATCAGACTTGTCTATGGAAGCCTCGTCCAACATCTCAATTGACATTGTGATACTGTGCTGAGGACTTGATGGATTGGAACCGAAATAGGGCCAACAACATGAATTCTCACGCTTTGGCTTTTTGGGCGCGCGAAGCGCTGCGGCTGGTTTTGATCACCTTGAGCCGAGAGATCTTCAGCTGTCCCCCGCCGCCCAACAGCCTACTCCATTTACCTTCCCTATTCTACACAATGTGGAACAACCCACCTGGAAATTGGCCCAGATCATCTCAGCTCGAGTTTCTCATCACTCGTGCTACCACCGCAGCCCAGCCAGAGAATAATTATCCCCTCCATATCGAAATTGCCGAGTACATCAACAAAAAGAAAGCCAACAGGTATATTCCCTTCTCTTAATACGTTGGTATATCAGAACTTATCGAGTCCCCGCACAGCCCGCGAGAGGCCGCGATGCTCATCGTTCAAGCAGTAAACCATCGCAATCCGCATGTCTCACTCCTCGCTCTCGGGTTGCTCGATACCCTCGTCCAGATGTGCGGGTATCCATTTCACCTCCAAATTTCCACAAAAGAGTTCCTCAACGAGCTCGTTCGACGGTTTCCGGAACGCCCACCGCCATTCCCTGGCCCTGTCATGTCCCGCATCCTCGAGATTATTCACGGCTGGAAGGAGGGTATCTGCGTGGAATCACGCTGGCGCGATGACCTTGGGAATATCCGCGATATGCATCGCCTGCTGACGTTCAAAGGCTATCGTTTTCGCGACATTCCCCGCACTGCTCCATCCGCCCCCACTACATCTGTGCGTTCACCTCCTAGTACCGAAATAGCCTATGCTTACTGTTCCCTCAGAACCTCAAATCGGCGGAGGAACTCGAGAACGAGGATCGTGAAGCGCAGTCTGCTAAGCTTCAAGAGCTCATACGGAGAGGGACGCCGCGAGACCTTGCCGCTGCGCAGGAACTTATGAAGTCGCTATCTGGGGCAAATCCAGAAGCCAAGCCGGACTACCGCACGCAGGCGCTGACAGAACTGAATAAATTAGAGCAGAAGGTCATCCTGCTCCACGAGATGCTGGACAACGTAGACGATGAGGAAAGGTTTGCCAAAGGAGATGTATATGACGTATGATTATCTGATTACTCGTCTAACGTCCGACATGGCGACTGATCATGCCCACTAGCAAGTTGCTACGATCTTACTGAACTCAAGACCGAAGATCCAGAAATGGATCTCAGACGCAGAATCAGATGATCCCGAGTCACTTGGTATGAGCGTTCGTCCGTCGCCATGAACACCTCTGATGCTCCATTCCCCAGATACATATCTTCAAACGAACGACCAGATTAACAACGTCCTTGAACGATACGAAGCATTCAAGCGAGGCGAGACACCTCCTGCTTCGATTCCGGCCGAACTTCTTCCGGGTAAAAACGAAGCACTCTCACTCATAGATTTCGACGAGGGCCCATCGCAACCCGGTTCAAGCAGCGGCGTCGGGTCGAGTAACAACGCAACAGATGACCTCGCGGCCCTCTTCGGGTCAACTTCGTTAGCTTCTGGCCCGACAATGCCCTCTACTGGTCTTGGAATCTCACCTCTGGTATCAAGTCTCAACCAACCAATCTCTGCAATCTCTCCTCAAATTTCGTCCCCGCTTCCCGGAACGCCCACACCACCTTCACGCCTGCAACCCCAATTTGGACAAATCAAACTACCGACGACCCCGCCAATACAAAATCAGCTGCAAGCGTCAGGGCGTGTAGGGTCGTCTGGCGTAGGCTCCTCGCTAGGACCCGCTCGGGCGTCTCCGTCGAATAACCTGGCCGTCTCAAGCACCCTACAGCAACCTCTAGCATCTCAAGCTCCGTCTCTACCCATTTCGCAGGCCTCCCCCCCGCAGGGAAAAGATCCGTTTGCAGATCTTGCGGGGCTATTTTGAGTGGTCGATGGGTTTCGAGACATGGTATCATACTTGGTGCTGTTCGGTTGCGGGAATATGGTTATAACAGACATTTGCTGCCTTACACTTGAAATATAAAGAGAGGCTTTTAATAGTGTTGTTCGTCTGGGCCAATTGAATTACTGTGCATTAGGCGGCTGGATAATGGATTGTCTGCGTGGAAAGCGTTACATATCGCCCTTCTACGTCGGAGTGCCTCTACTCGCCCAAGCGTACCTTTAAGCGCTAGAGCTCGACTCGGTGGCGGTGGTTTGAACCCCATCCGAGTCCTCAAAACTTCTATTCACTTGCCAAATCCGGACGATAATGGCATGATGGTACTCGAACCCATTGGGCTAGTACGACTGCACGTCAAGCGCGTCAAGCGGCATGCTCTCTATACTCTGAATCCATACATGCTCGCAGAGCTGCCATCTCTGCTCCGCGGTCGATAAGGTGGCGAACGATTCGGATCGTTGTCTATCTTTAGCTCTGTAGAGTCTCTTTGGGTGGGGGACACAGTAGGTGGTCACCCAGACCCACTGGCCGCGGCAGGTGTCCTTCGGCATTGTCGCCCCCTTGATTGCGTGCAGCCCGCTTTGTTCTTCGATTGACTCTCCGGCACGGACGCGCCACTTTGACACATTGTCTTTCCTTTGAGCGTTCATAATTCTTCGAACTCAGCATTGATGCATCGTCGTGTGTCTTGGCTCACACGTCTCCCTTTGGATCAGGCGACACAGCAACTCCGAGATTCTCGCTTTGGTTTAAACACCGTCCCAGCAACAAAAGCATGGGTTGATTTGCCGAGGAATGGGGGGGGGTCCACATAAATCTGATCTTGCGTGGGTTGCCTTTGTTCCCCCCCCCTCCCTTGGACTTTTTTTCTTGGTCACTTCCTTCCCTCCGATTCCTTTGGCCTGTGTTCAGTCGCTCCTTTCTATCGCTCGTGGATCATAGTTTTCCATCACGTCTTTCATTTTAAAGAGCGCCTGTTTTCGCATGCCACCAGAGAGAACACATAAAGACACGGTGAGCGCCGCAGTCTCCACTCGCTGGGGACCTTGTCCCTCACATATAGATGGCATGTGCAGCCTTCAAAGTCACCCAACTCGTTTGCGATATGCGACATTTGTGGTAAGAGGCTGGCACGCCAGTCTGACATGCCCCGGCACAAACGTCTCCACGACCCCAAGCCTGATCGATGGTGAGGAGAGAATGATCCGCATTGTCGAGTGGCGTCGCGCCCGCCGCTAATGGTTCATTCTATAGGATGCATTGGTGTCCAGAACCAGGCTGCGATTACGGGAGCATGCAGCGTTCAAATCTGAGGAATCACATTCGAAAGCAGTGAGTAATCGTTCTCGCCCCTTCCACCGACATTCAATCGTCGTCTTGGACATGCGTTTTGACCGCTCATCTTGCACGCAGCACCGGACAGCGGCTCCACTGCCCGGACGACTCGACCTGCAATTATGCCACTTTTGACAAAAGTGCATTGTTACGTCATCGACAGAGAAGGCACGGCTACCAGACGAAGCTGACAGCCGCAAAGGACAGGCGTATGAAGGTAACCGAGAACAGGACGTGTTCCACGCGCAAACAGGACAATCTAAGCATTGACAATTCTTCGACTTCGTCTTCCGAGCCTGTTGCGGATTCGCGCTGTCCATGTCTCTCGTCATCGACATCGAATCGCCGGACGCATGGCGCCGATGACGAGAGGGATATATGGCAAGAGGGTCTAGCACCTCCTCAGGAAACTGTGACAGAGCAAGCGGTCGAGCCGATCGAGCGGTCGCCCGATGAACACGCCACGTCTCGGTTTCCGGTCTCTTTTGCGCGTACCCGCCTTCCCCATGCAACCGTAAATGGTGCTTCATCAGCTTCCAAGCCTCGTCGACGTTGCACATGCAACCTGCGTTCAAATTCGGTGCTGGCGCGTCATTCCAACGGCACCGGGTCAGACGTCACATCGCGATCCCATCGGGGAACCAAATTCAAAGAAATCTTTGCGCATAGGCGCGTGAACTACCTCATCAAGGAAGCCGTTTTTCTGGCCGCATGCTAGACCATGCGAGTCGCCAACTGAAAGCGGCCGTCGGTCATCTTCGCCTGATGATAATCTAGGACTGGAATGGACTGGATCATTGTATTTTATTTCTGTGAAGTACTAGTGAAGGATATTGAGTGGATTGTGCTGTACCGTTCAGTTATAATTAAGCGTGGCTCAGTATCGGTATAGGTTGGTTGACGTTGATGAAGTTCGGTGGTTGTATTTCTAGCTAGCTGCATGGATGTTTGTCAGTAGTCACGTCACATGGTGTGACCGAGCGCGAAAATTCAAAATTGCGGTGCGCGAGACGTGACAAGAGGCAACCTCGGCTCGGCTCGAATCGAGTTGCAGTCGCTGGCACACTCGCACTGCCCCAGAGAAGCGCTTCACCTCCGAACCGAGACATACTCGGACGCTCACCATCTTCCCTTATCACCTCTCGACAGCACTCTGACAGTAGAAGCTCATTTCCTACTGGCCGTGCCCCATGGCTCCTTTCAACCACCTGTCATCCTCAAAATCCCGAGGCTTTCATGCTCGGGCTATCCTCGGTCCCAAGTTGCACGACCGACTACCCGATGTGAAGGTCCTCATAGTAGGGGCCGGTGGTATCGGTTGCGAACTTCGTACGCCTATCCTGTTTTAACACCACATGGTCTCCCTCACGACAAGCGATGATTCCGGCTCTTTACAGTCAAGAACGTCGTACTTGCCGGATTCGGTCACATTACCTTGCTCGATCTCGACACCATCGACCTTTCCAATCTGAATCGTCAATTTCTGTTCAGGAAGAAGGATGTGAAGCAGAGTAAAGCCTTGGTACGTCGTTCCCCAGCGCTCCATCGTTTGTACGCCGATCCCACCGCGTTTCCACTTTTCCTTCAGGTGGCAGCGCGCACAGCATCAGCATTTAACCCCAACGTTCATATCACGCCCATTCACGGAAACATCAAGGACACACGATTTGACTTGGCATGGTTCAAAGGCTTCGACATCGTTTTGAACGCACTAGATAATTTGGGTACGCCGTACGTTTGTAGCATTCTTTGGGGAAACTCACGTCACTCGCCCGTCAGATGCCCGACGACACGTGAATAAAATGTGCATGGCTGGAAATATACCTCTGGTAGAATCCGGTACAGCCGGCTACCTTGGCCAAGTCCAACCTTTGTTGAAGGTATGCACGCTAGGACCGAACTCGGACCGTCCATCACCCCATTTTTGCGCTGGCAGGATCGTACCGAGTGCTTTGATTGCATTCCTAAACCGACACCTAAGACCTTCCCCGTATGCACCATTCGATCTACGCCGACTCAACCCATACACTGCATCGTTTGGGCAAAAAGCTACTTGATGCCGTAAGCTCCTCAACCTCCGCTCTTACTCCGAACGAACTTATTCAGGCGGCTCAACCGGACTGACTTGATGTAGGCAGCTCTTTGGTGAAGACGAGGACTCGACAGATGAACTGGACGAGGCCGAAAAGCAGGGGGAAAACGGTGAGCTGATTTACGACTCCTGCATCCCTCCCAATCTTCCGTTACTCCGGACATTGACTCGGAAACTCCGTACTTCTCCCAGCCCAAGAAATCGAAAATCTGCGGAGGGAGGCGCAGGCATTCAAGTCCGTCCGAGCAGCGTTGCGTTCCAAGGACTCGAGTTCCAAAGCCGCCAAACTGGTGTTCCAGAAGGTACAGTGCCTTATTACGGTCTTATTGCCCGGTGCGGTGTGGCAATCTCACATCCCACTCAGGTATTCCACAATGACATTCGCAACCTCCTCTCCATGGAAGATATGTGGCGCTTCAGAGATAAACCAGTGCCACTGGACTTCGACCTCATTCAAAGCGACCAATTCATCTTGCGTGGGCAGGCAGCCAACACTATTCACCCTTCCATTGATGGCATGCTACACCCTGTGAATGGTGACAGTAGCGTCGACATGCGCATAAATGGAAGCATTGCCAACCGTAAGGGTGGCAGCGCAAGCTCAACCCCGAAAGGGTCCGCTGCCAAGTCTGGTCACGGATTGAAAGACCAGCGATCCCTGTCGCTTCGCGAGAACTTAGCTCTGTTTGTCTCAAGGTTGGCGTCCTCCCTCTCTCCCCCTCAAATTGTGCACTTATGTAACCTATTCAAAGCTCGGACCGTCTCTCAGCGCGACTCATGTCGGGCAAAGAGGAGACCATATCGTTTGACAAGGACGATGACGATACGCTCGATTTCGTCACCGCTGCGGCAAATCTGCGATCGACAGCTTACAGAATTCCCGGGAAGAGCCGTTGGGAAGTCAAAGGTGCGAGCTACGACGTCTCGGTTTTGGCAAGTCAATAAACACAACCGTGCTTTAGAAATGGCAGGAAACATCATACCCGCGATTGCAACAACCAATGCAATCATCTCGGGTCTGATTGTGCTACAGGCCTTGCACCTGTTGCGTCCAGCTTTCGATTCCTTGCGGAACGTACACGCGCAATTCAAACCTTCCGCGCCCCTGAGCGCCATTAAACTCTCGCTGCCGAATCTTCATTGCGGTGTTTGCCGCGATGCCTATGCCTTACTTCACTGTGACCCATCACGTGTGACCCTTACTGATTTGCTCGAAGGCATCTTAGACGGATCGGATCGGGAAGTGAGTACGTACGAAGATAAGCGCATGCTCAGCGACCCAGATTTCGACGACAACCTTGACCGCACGCTCGAGAGCCTTGGCGTTACCAAGGGGAAATTCCTCAGCATCGCAGACGAAGATGGCGAGCTTGAGACAATCACTCTTGCCATCTGCGCTCTCCCGTGAGTTCCTTTTTTCTTCCCACTCTTTCTGCTCAAGCATAGTAACCATTTGTCATGTTTAAGACCCGATCATCCCATCGATGGTCCTGCCATGATACTTCCCAGTCCCTTGCCAAAACCATCAAAAAGGGCGAAGCCCGTCCCCCAAGCTTCGTCTCCTCCATCGACGCCGTTACGCGTGCAAAAGCGGCCAGCCCCGGACAGCGTGGACGTGGCGCACCCGACAAAGCGCGCGCGAACCATGATCACTTCTCTCCCCAATCATTCTCCGAGCGCATCCCGGCGTCTCGAAGAGGACGGTTTGATTTTGTTGGACAGGAATGGGCCGATGGACCAAGATGTTGACATCGTCGTGATAGAGTGATCTCTACTGACTGACAGGGTTGCTGTAGTTGGCTGTTCTTTGAGCAGTTTTTCTCTGCCCCACATTTGCTTATCTTATTAGCCTTTATATTGGGTACATCATTGGGTTTCTTATGTAGAACTATCTTTTCGAATGGCTCTCACTACTACCTACACTATATTCAATACGATCATAAGTCCCCCCAGCTCCCCATACATGTCGTTGCGTGAGTTGGTCACGTGGATTTAGAAATTGCGTCGCGTCACGCGTTCATGGTAACCTGCTATTCTTGCCTTCAATTGCACACCCATTACCTGTAGCCCCAACATGCCTACGAAGCCCGCTTCGTCAGGCAGAATCAAGCACAAGAGCACACTGAAGCTTGACTCGGTACCTCCTCCCAAGAAATTAAAGACCGCAAAAGGTGTCACAATTCTCTCCGTGAGACAATACATGTTTCGACTTCAAGGGATTCATTTCTGACCTAGGTTGACGCACACATCAGCTTTCTCAGTCCCCCCCTCTCAATGTTGCGAGGAAACCTCCCACTGTCTCTCAACTGCCAACACTTATCAGCGTGCCCGCGAAAGATACTAAGGGAAAGGGAAAGGCCACTCGTGACGTGCACGAGGAGTCCATGGGCATGTCGCAGTCACTCCTCCTTGCGTTTCCAGCTGATGCGTTTCTCCTCAAGGTGACTGCCTCTGGGTGGATAAATATGCGCCTCGGTCCTTGCAAGATCTCGCTGTCCACAAGCGCAAAGTCGACGACGTTCGTAGGTGGCTAGAGGAGGCGTTTACTGAGAAAGGTCGCCCCAAGCACCGCGTGAGCCCGTCGCCGCTTTGTTCTCCTACATTTAGAGACTTAAGTAGGTGTCGATGTGATACATTTCAGCGCATGCTTATCCTCACCGGGCCTACCGGTTCTGGAAAGACGGCAACTCTACGCATGCTCGCACGGGAAATGGACTTTGAAATCGTGGAGTACAAAGACACCACGAACACGACCCAGTTTTCTGCCCTTTCGGACGAGCCCTCAACGTGTACGCCTTGCAGATCCTATTGTCCCTTTTTTAGGCACTGAATTGGGAGCGTAGCCGATACACAACATGCCTTTGCGACTTTCCTAGCGCGTGCGGGCGCGTACACGTCGGTGTTCGCGTCTGCTCGTAGGAAGGTCGTGCTCCTCGAGGACCTCCCGAACATTCTGCATCCCGTCGTCCGCACGCGATTCCATGACGCGCTGCGGGGTCATGTGGAACGCGCGTCAGACGTCGCACCTCTTGTGCTCGTCGTCAGCGATGCCGGCGTATGCGCCGAGGGCGATTCCAACGGGGGGAGCCGGGGACGTGATCTCGTCGTAGACTCACGCACGGTTGTCCCGCCGGGACTCTCGTCCCCATCTCACTTCTCGGAAATCAGGTTCGTTCGTCTCTGCGACTTTGCTTTGTTTCTTATGGGGGCCGACAGGTGCGCGATAGATTCAATCCGATTGCGCCCACGCTACTCACTCCGGCGATCAAGCGCGTGACGACGTTGGCCAATGTGCGCCTCTCACCGAGTACGTTGCATTCGATCGTGGAGAGTGCCGGAGGAGATGTGCGAAGTGCGATCATGACGTTGGAATTTACTTGTGCGCGTCCCACATCGCGGAAACAGCCAGGTAAAGACACGTGAGTACATGATAGTCCGAATGACTTTCTTGGGTCCTGATGCAGCGACCTCAGCGCCGCCTCTATAGTATCCGTAACCCAGAAGGAGAATGCGTTATTTCTCTTTCATTTGATGGGCAAGATAATGTACAATAAACGTCCGTTTACTTCCATGCTTCCGCATTCCGCAACACTAATGCAAAGTTTATGCAGGGAAGGGTGACCCACCACATCGATCCGCTTCTGCGAAGGACATCGCACGAGACCGTGAGCTCGATCGGTCGCTGGAAGATCCGCCACCATTACCCGTTTGGCTGGCTGCGGAGGAGCGACGAACTAGTCGGGTAGATGTCAACGTGCGTGATCCCTCATGATGATGATGCCAAACGTTCACCTGACCCTCTTGTCCCGTGCAGATGCTATATGCGTCCACTCCGATTGATGCATCGCTATTCGGGCTTTATATTCACCAAAACTACACGCAATACTGTTCCACCCTCGAACAGTGCAGCTCGTTAATCGATGACCTTAGTTGGACCGATGCCAATGGATCTGAGAATGTTGGTCATCAACTTTTCTCGAACACTTTAATGAATGCTGATGATGGCAGCAGTGGTACGACGCGAACCCACATGCGTTTCATATACAGGCACTTGGAACACTTCATTCCCTGCCTAGCCCTGTTCCGCGCACAGGACAACGTATCTTCAAGCCTGCATTCTTCGGTGCACTGCAGCGAGAACGGAGCGCTCGGGATGCTTTGGAGGCCACCTCATCTTGGCTATCCTGTGTACGCAGCATGTGTTGTTCTTCATTTGGACAGTGGAATACTCATGTCGTATAGACCGGACTTTGGTCGCGAGCGGCGATCGTCACAGAGCTGGGAGTCGTGCAGCGCATGATGGATCGCTATGGACAGCATGGGCACCGCGCTTTTTCGGAGCTTGTGTTTGGGAGGGATTTCATGGGCGCAGAGGTTATTAATGAGGGGCATGACGATGGAGGGGTTGTTAGTCATGAAGAAGACGAGAGCAGCCGATTACATAGTAGGGCTCATGAGCCAGTTTCAGGTTCTGGGTACTTGGAGGACGATGACATCGAGGACTGGTAAGGAGCAATCCACATTGATATTAAGGATTGATCATACGGCGTGACGCTCGATTAGCAACCATCTCCGGGGCTGACCCATGCCCGTCCAGCGAAATAAGGTAACTTGGACGTTAACCACGCGCAAGCTATGCCCCTCTCATCACCGCTTGATCTTCCTCGTTGGCTCAGAGAGAATTCCGATCGCCTGCGACCTCCAGTAAACAACTTTTGCCTGTACTCTGGTACAGATTTTGTGGTCATGGCAGTCGGCGGGCCAAATGCTCGCTCAGACTACCACGTGAATGAAACCGAGGTGCATAAACGCCCCGAAGACTTGTCGAGACGCATCTCAGAGCTCACGCCTTGACCTCGCACAGGAATGGTTTTATCAATACAAGGGCGACATGCTCCTTCGTGTCGTAGACGATGGGACCTTTCGAGACATCGAGATCAAGGAGGGCGAGATGTTTCTGCTCCCGGGTACGTCCGCGCGCTTAACTGGCAGCACTGCGCCGACCTAAACGGCAATTCTTCTTTTTCGATCTACGGGTTACATGGGCACGGTTCGTGGGCTGTGTAGGTAATACACCCCACAATCCCGTGCGCTTCGCAGATACGGTCGGAGTCGTGATCGAGCGCGTTCGCC
>QFFA01000035.1:0-12203 GCA_003316565.1 Russula foetens
AAAGACGACGCGTCGGAGGGAGGGACACGCGCCCATCCAGGCGACGCACAATCGCTGCTCTTCCAGCGCGTTCTCCCCGTCGGACGACGCGGAAGAAGACGCGGAAAAGGCCGTCGAGGTCGCGGGAGACGTCGTCGTCGTCATCGTCGTCGTCATCGCCAACGTGGTGGTACTGTTTGCGGTATGTTGATGCATGGCGTTCGTGGGCGAGAGATCCAGACCGCGTAAATTATAGAACGACGCGAAAACGGTCGTGAGCGCCGTCAGAAACCGCTAAATTGGGGGGGAGGGAAAAGACGCCCGCGAATGTTTTGTCGTCAGTTTCATTTATATTTATAAATTTCAAAATCTAATTTTTCAAAAATGCACATTTTGTCGCTTGGCTCGGGAAAGAAAGAAAGAAAAGAAGAAAAAAGAAACCAAGCGAGCGCCAAGAAAAACCCCGAACGAGAACGAACGGAAAGGAATAGACAGAGAGGGAGGGGGGGGTACGTACTATGCCTGAAAGCGCGTAATGCGCGTAATGCAGGGTGTGGCGGAGGGCGAGGCGAACCTTGAGCCATTCGACGTGAGAGAGGTGTCTGGAGACGCTACGGAGGAGCGTCGGCGTGACGCTCATGCCCGAGAGATCGAGGGAGCGCACGGGGGTGCTCCCGCTCGCGATGGACGCGAGGACCTCCTCGGACGCCGAGTCGCATCCGACGAGGCCGAGGGACTGCACCGGTCTGCCGGGGAGGATGGACGCGGCCGTGACAGGATAGCCGCGGAAGGAGCGCAGGAGGGGCACGTCTGCCGGCGCTAGGCTTAGCGGGTGGTGGTAGTCGCTCAGTCGGAGGTGGAGGAGCGACGGGTGTTGGCGCAGGATGCGCTCGAGGTCGTAGGAGGATGGCTCGCCTATGCCGTGGAGCGCGAGGGCGCGTAGGGAGGGGAGACGGAAGGAGGGTAGGAGGTGGTGCGGATGTGGGTACGGGTACGGGTACGGGTGGTAGCTGCATTGTGTGCTGCTGTTGATGTGTGGGTGATGTTGGGGCTGGGGCAGCGGTGCGAATGGTGGTGGTGGTGTTGTTGGTATTGTCGTTGGGGAAGAATAAAGGTCGAACGGGAACTGCGCTGGTAAGGATTGCGCGTTGGGTACGGGGAGGCGCGGCGCGAGGCCAAAGGAGAGCTCGAGCGAGTCGAGGTGTACGAGGGTGGGCACGAGCGTCCGGCCGATGCTGTGCGCGATCGGGAGGAGGAAGAGCGGGCTCTCAAACGCGTCCGTCTCCCAACGGACGTGAAACCGCCGGACATACCCCGCGAGGTGCGGACGTGCCGAAAGCGTCTCGCAGCAGCGGAGCGTCGTGACGGGCACCGCGGGTATCACCACCGTCGCCCGGGGAACCTGCATTCCCATCTGGTGGTGCTGGTGCTGTTGGTGCATGTCCGAGTCTCTGCTGCTGCTGCTGCTGCTGCTCATGAGCAACCCGGCTGCTACTGCGTGCCACGGCCAGGGCGGGGGTGCGAACACGGGAGAGTGTGCGTGCGTGGGCCAGTGCGGGGACCAGTGCGCGTGCGAGGCGCGGGGCAGGACCTCGTGGATGACGATGGAGGCGTAGAGCAGGCGATCTGCGTTGGCGCGCCACCTGTGGGAGACGAGGGCGACGCGCGTGAGCGCGTCCCTCGAGAGGTTCTCGAAAATGGCGTCGAGTATCTCGTTTGGGAGGCCGCTTCCGAGGCTCGTGGTCGACGACGTCGGTGAGGAAGGGAGAACGGCGGCGGCGGCGGCGGCGGGATCATCGAGAGAACAATTGTCCATTTTGAGTCCCCCGAGTCCGGGCACGGACGAGAAGAGATATGAATGGGGGAGCTTTGAGGTAGATGCGACGAACGCAAAAGATAAGGGAAGAGAAGAAGAGACTCTGGCTATACAGTTGTGTATTTTTGAGGTGAAAAGGGGGGGGGGGGAGGGTTGTACAGGTTCCAGGCTCAAGAGACTTTGGGGGTAACCACGGCTATTATGTACCGTGTTGGCCCCTTTGGCGTTAGGTCGAGCTGCGGGCGGAAAAACCACGGCATATCTGGAACCACGAGTTTCCCAGGAGAACCTTCACCCGGGATTCGTTCTCTGTGTGGGTGGTGGTTCTGGGCCACATAAGCGCGATGGAGAGGGTGAGGACCGTCATCGACAGATTCTACAGCGTTCTCAAGCACGTGCCCGTCCGAGGTCACTTCTAGAGCCTATACAACTACCTTTTCTTCGTCGTTTCCGGTTTCCAATCCTTCTCCGTGCCCTTTCCCATCCATCACAGAGTCCAAAGATCAACAGATTCCCCCTTTGAGAAAAGCAAGCATCGTGTTTACAAACGTCATCAAATTGACAGGCATGCAGTCTGTCTAGGCTCTATAAAGCCCCTTTCGCAGATTTTGGAGACCGCTTGCTTTACCTGGTATCATCGTTGTCCACATTCTGAATGCTGCTGGATCTGTATGTGCGAACGCGCTGATGGGCCACTGGGCACGGCGGAACAGGCAATCTGATAGACCCCCCCAGTGCGTAACCCGACGACACGGTTTCTCACACACGCGGAGATTCGCAGGCGTATTGAGAAAGTGGCCGTAACTTGAAGTGGAATGTGATACGGTAGTAGGCGTGAAAGGAAGCCCTTGACTGTGGGTACGATACCGGAACGGCCATTAATGGAGAGCAATGAATGGGCTTTATTCGGGAGCGAACCCTGCAATCGTAAATTATAACTTCCAACGGTACGGTACCACAGCGCGGACGCCTCCGATTGGGTCGTATTGTAGGAAACGATGGACAACGTGGCCCGGATTTGAGGATTCTCTCTTTTGTGTGTGTGGGCTGCGTTCCTGGGGAGACTCGTCGGTAGCCAAATTCTTAACAAGTGCTTCCTTTAATTTAAATCGGCATTTGGAAGAGATGAGATGGAGACGAGAAGGGCGTAAATATGCAGGGGGTTCCATATTGCTATCGGATACAATAGGGTAAATATCGTAGATATCGTCTTGGAAGTGCGGCACGACTCAAACTGGCTGGTCATAAATCTCATCATCATCTCATACAGTCACGCGACTAACGCCGGGATAAACGGTTTTCTGTGAAGACTCACTGACTACACCATGTTCACGCTCCGTGATCTGTTCGAGGGTCCAGAACATCAAGTTCGAGACTCGGTATGTCAGTACTACCGCCCATTCTGATCCCTACTACACTACGTACCTAAAAAGACGCCAGTGCGATCCCGTAATTGACACCGTTTGGATGTGTTAACCTTGGCATCGTGATCATTTACGTGCGCTGGAGCACACTGGATGGGGAAAGGGAGAGGGTCATGACCACCATTCTTCCACAAAAACCCTGGGCCTTGCTGTCTCACCTTCGATCAGTCTCAGCATTCCTCACCCTCACTCTGTTCCCATACCGTTGATTATGGCTGTTCTTCCAGAATATCCTTTACGGGCGCTCTTATGACCACAAATAGTCCAGATGACCCGAAGGAACAACACTTTCCATTCTTTGGGATCTAAGCCCGGATGTGAAATATCGTGATCACCAAAGACCTGGAAGGTGAACCGGTGAACCGGTGAAGGTGAAACCAGACCAGGAAGAAACACTACGCCCCGAGCCATCTCTTCTGAAGAAACTCTTCCCATATGGGACCAAGAGGGAATATACCGTAACAATCACAAAGGCGATTCATGGACTAATGCCATTGGCGATAACAGATTCATTGCAGACAGAAACCTTCTCGGAAATATCCCAACAAGACCCACGTTTGAAGAACGATAGAATAGATATGATTACAATAGCAATACAAGTACACCGAACCCATTGGCAGCGTGTGCAGCCAATCACGCTCCGAAACCGTAGAGAGTGCGACCTGATCGCTTAAGAGCGTAGACGACATCAAGCGCAGTCACCGTCTTGCGCTTCGCATGTTCGGTGTAGGTGACAGAGTCACGAATAACCTTTCGAGTCATGACGAGTCAGCGAAAAAACGGCTTTTCAAAAGGTGACTCGGAGAGCAAACGCACGTTTTCGAGGAAGATCTTGAGGACACCACGAGTCTCTTCGTAGATGAGACCCGAGATACGCTTCACACCACCACGACGAGCGAGGCGACGAATGGCGGGTTTTGTGATACCCTGGATGTTGTCGCGAAGGATTTTGCGATGACGCTTAGCACCACCCTTGCCAAGGCCCTGTAGGACAAGTCGTTTATCAGACCACTGCGTAATCAGGAATGAGACGAAAGTTGAAGTACCTTTCCACCTTTTCCGCGGCCAGACATGTTCTAACGAGGTGTTTGAAAAAAAAAGAAAAAGCGAAGTGTTGGTCGAGAGGTGAGAGAGAGCTTGCGGCTGAGTGGCAAGATCGACGAGTGACAGGGAAGTGCCTGTATGCTGAAACGTGGATGGCGATTATATAGGAGCGCGGGTCGGCGAGGCACGTGGTCAGTAAAAATAAAGTTTTGTTGATTGTCTAAAACTGGTTCGTTGACTGCTCTCGCGACCGCGACCACAAACGCGCCAGACGTGGGCACGTGTCCGCTTTGTTGACTTGACGCGACTTGCGTCTTGTTCCTTCCCACTCGCAAACAATGAATATAAATACTAAACGATCACTTTGTCAAATTATCCCCGCACCTTCCATCCGCATCGCACTGCCTCTGGGAGTAAAACTCTAAAGTCGCTCACACCACCACCCAACCTCATCACTCTCGACTTAAACCTTACTTCGATTAAGCATCAATGGCACGCACCAAGCAAACCGCTCGCAAGTCCACCGGTGGTAAGGAAACTCCCGTTCATACTCTTGTATCCAACCGGTGCCTTATTTTCATCTTCCTCAGGCAAGGCACCTCGTAAGCAGCTCGCCGCCAAGTCTGCAGCTCGTAAGACTTCTGCTGCCGTGAGTACACTGCCTCCTAGCCCTTCGTCGCATGTCATCGACTTAACCCATCATTCTACAGGCCACCACTGGCGGTGTGAAGAAGCCCCATCGCTTCCGTCCCGGAACTGTCGCCCTTCGCGAGATCCGTCGCTACCAAAAGTCGACTGAGCTCCTCATCCGGAAGCTTCCCTTCCAGCGTCTCGTCCGTGAAATCGCGCAGGACTTCAAGGTAAGTGACGATCGATTGCGGGCTCTTCTTTGTCCAGGGGTGAACTCTAAACGACGACGTCTTGCAGACCGACTTGCGCTTCCAATCGTCCGCCGTTATGGCCCTCCAAGAGGCGGCCGAGGCCTACCTCGTCTCGCTCTTTGAGGACACCAACCTTGCCGCTATCCACGCCAAGCGCGTTACCATTCAGCCCAAGGATCTCGCTCTCGCACGCCGTTTGCGTGGTGAGCGGACGTGAGAGGGGCCCTTGACTAGATTGTGTCCATGTTTTTGTATTTGATTGTATTATTCTAATTTTTATTTGCCTCATTCGGGGTTTTGGAATTACCTGAAAGCTTTGGCGAGATCTGGGGAAATATTCAGAGTTGTTCACTGGTCAGTAGTGGGTGCGGGGCCAAGAATTGGATAATGCCAACCGTGCTGACGGACCATCCATCACGCATCACGATACTGCGCAGTCGCCGAGATGTAGAAGTAAATTTACTAACGCCGCCAAGCCAATGAGCGTAATCCACCTTACCAGCAAGCTGCGATAGAAGAGCCTCACGTGAGAATGTAGTCAAAAAGTGCCGACGTCATCCAACTCGGAACTCCACACGGTCAACATTAATTCCTTGGCGACATCTTGGCCGTGACCGCAAAACTCGAGTGAGGGGCCACCGTCGGGCCACCAACCAGCCAGCTAAAATTGCAACGGCTTCGCCGCCTTACGACCCACGCCGGGCAACGGTCAGAACAGTTTGCTGCCGGTCTTACTATATACAAAAACAAAACGCCACAGCGCCTACGCCGCTCCGAGGAGTTGCCCATCGCCAAGGAACCACGGGGCACGAGGCACAGGAGGGCGCCCCCTTTGTATCGCCTAAGCCCATAAAAAGAACCCCCCAATTGTTTACAAATCAGCAATCACAAATCAAAATCCGATGTGGTCCCCCAACCAACCAACAACCAACACCAACTGAACTGATATCCGACATGAAGATTTATTTAGTTTTTCTCTTTCGTGGTGCGAGGAGGTGCGCGACAGACAGTGTGAGGGGGATGGTTGTCGGGGGTAGTTGATCGGAAGGAAAAGGAACAAAACGGCGAACTGCGGGCAGCTAAGAAAAAAATTACAAGGACAACTTGGCGAGCGAGATAAATGAGTTGCGCTGCGTAGTCATGTGGGACTTTTCCGTCGGCGTCGGGTCGGACAAAGTCTGGTTTTGTTTTGTGGAACGGAACGTACACTATAGCACAGCATGGAGTTTCTCTAGGTAAGGGTACATCACGTGCGATGAAGCCAAGACCAGAAGGACGGAGTATAACGATTGATTGTTGTACAGCCATGCTGTGGGCTAATGCCGTCTCATCATCTTTTTACCCCCGACCTGCTGCGCAAGTCGGCGACAGTGCCTTCATCCACACCACATCCGTCCCATCCTCGCTGGTCGGGCTCCTCTTTCTTTCTTCTTGCTCTTGCTTTAAAATCTTTAGCCACAGCCGCCCCTACACCTTCCGACATCCTCCTTCCTATTTAAATACCCTCCACTCCTCCCCCTTATTCCCTCTAATCCCTCCCCCCTCCCCCTCCCCTTTTCTCACGAAAACGTTCACGAATATCCCAACGAGATGCGTCTCGATACCTTACCCGTCACCTTCTCGCTCGCTCTACTCCTCTCCCTCGACTGCGCACGTGCTGCCCCTTCACCACCAGAACAACAACAACGATCCTCCTCGAGTCGTTCGCTACATATCCCTATTAGCCGCCGTGCGGTGACACAGCGTAGCGATGAAGAGCTGGGACTGTGGGCAAAGCAGCAAAAAGAGTTGCTCGAGGGCAAATATGGAACACCTGCGGCCCCGAGCACCAAACGCTCCACGGGTTATAACCTGTACGCACGAGTTCTACGTCATATCCACTTAGCCTCCACTGACGCGGACGCCCACCAGGCTTGTCAATCAAAACCTTGACTCCAGGTACGTCTGGTCACACGCACAACAGCCCTCGTCATTTTTTTGATAGTGGCTACTTGATAGCTATTATGGTTCAATAGCCGTCGGAACCCCTCCCGTGGCTTACGACGTCATCCTCGACACCGGTTCAGCAGACATGTTCCTCATCTCTTCGTCGTGCACTACGCAAACTTGCAGCGGTCTTCAGACGTACTCTGGATCGTCTTCGTCCACGTTCAACAGCACCAACCAGGCGTTCTCTATCACTTACGGTAGTGGTACTGCCAGCGGCACACTTGCAAGGGATGTCGTCCAAATGGCTGGCTTTCAAGTCAGTCAGCAGACCTTTGGTACGTCCTTTTCAATCACCTGTCTTCTACGTCGCTCATGGACGAATTTCCTTAAGCCACGGTCACTCAGCTTACTGATGGTTTGGTGTCTTCACCCGTATCGGGCATCATGGGTCTCGGCTGGCAAGGACTCGCATCCTCAGGCGCTAAGCCTTTCTGGCAGTCCTTATACGAGGGCAACGTCTGGGATGAACCACTCATGGCCTTCTATCTCACGCGCTTCGTAAACCAGTCCAGGGCGTCGTCAGAGGAACCCGGAGGCGTTTTCACCATGGGTCTGTCAACATTGTCACCACCGCTAATTTCCTAAACTTATCGTGTGCATTCATGGCAGGCGCAACCAACTCTTCTTTCTACACGGGTCAGATCGACTATCAAAATGTCCAATCTTCTCAGAATGTCCTTTCGTATTGGACTCTACCCCTCACGACCCTGACGGTGAATTCGGGTTCGGTAACGCTTCCTTCGGGCTCGTCCTCGCTTGCCGCGATCGACACGGGGACAACGCTTATTGGCGGACCTTCAGACCAAGTCGCTGCTCTGTATGCGCTCATCCCTGGTTCTACCGCAGGTACTGGCAATTTCAATGGGTATTATCAGTATCGTACGTCGTCACGTATCCCCCTGTTGATCTCTAATTGACCTATGCGGTTTCCCATAGCCTGCTCGACGACCGTCAACGTTGCGCTCTCATTCGGCGGCCGAACGTGGTCCATCTCTCCAGACGATTTTAAATTGCAGCAGCTCTCGAACAGCCAGTGTCTCGGAGCCATCTTCACGTTCAGCCCGAGCACGTCGAACAACGTCGGACCTGCCTGGATCGTCGGAGACACTTTTCTCAAGAACGTCTACACCGTCTTCCGCGCCAATCCCGCGTCCGTAGGCTTTGCCGACCTCGCCTCGGACGCGCAGAGCATAGGCACCCAAGCGGGCGTACCGACGCCGACAATCGGATCTGTGAGCGCGAGCGTCACAGGTTCGGGTTCGGGTTCGGGACGCTCGAATTCGAACGTTGCGTTACCCGCGGCTCTGCCGCGCCTCTCGTTCATTCTATTATGCGCGATAGGCAGCCTCTCTCTCTTCCACTTCCTATAAAGGCCTGAGGAGGGTTGGCTATACACGCTATGATATCACGACGGGCTTTATCTCTGCGATGGAATCGGCGGGACACTTGATATAACACAGGATATAATGTATAATGTTTTTTTTTTGAACCCTAAGCTATTCCAAGCAACGTTTTATCATTTTGCAACCATTCTTTCCTTTCTTTTCCTTTTTGTTTTTCTACTTGGTGCGACGATTTGGTCTCCAAGTTGACTACTACTTAGATGCGGAAGCGCATAATGTGTGTAGAATACAAGGACGTTACACGAAGCTGATGCGATCGCACAGGAGTTCGTTGGATCGCGTATGGTATAATCAATGGTAATGATGGTCGGCACGATGCAGTGTTAGTAGAAACCTGTACTCGGCTTGGCCGGTTTGTTCTAATCCAATCCGAAACAAAGACTGCCATCATTGGTTTGGTTTCTGAATGTCCAAATCAGACGCCGGTGCCGATTATACTCCCTATGAATAACCCATGGCTACAATACCGTGATACACGACCGAGAAAGAAGAAGAACAATTGAACAAGGCGCAGTAGTGGGGAGGGCCCTCCTACAGTACTGTGTCGTAGACGCCCCGAATGACACATGCGGCCCTTGTTTCCGGCCCGACTTGTTTTTGCATGTACTCCTAGTAGTCGACCGAGGGACCGACCCCCACTAATTCGGCTACGCGTCCAAGCTGTCATCGTCGACGCACCGACAGGCTTGCCAGTGAGTTTGCTGATGCCTGAACAGGTAAAATCGTACCCAGGACCCACGACGATTTCGTGAGTACGTCACGAATTATCGATATGAAGGGCGGTGTTGATTGCGATGAAGTATAAAGGGGGGTGGGTCAAGTTTTGTAGATTGTGAGATGGGAGCGGGGTAATTTGAAACTGTTGAACCGGACGTTGGCTTTGTGGATTCTCGCGGCCAGCGTCGTCTCTGCCAAGAGTCAATCACGTATTGGGTTCCTGGTGCATCATCTTCTTTCAGACGTTGGAGGGATTTTGGGTTCCATTCGCAGTTGGTGCTGTGCTAGTAAGAAGTCTAGGATGTTAGCACTTATTTAGGGAAAATTCGGTGTGGGCGGCTAATTGGTCGCATACCTAGTAGGACCCCGGTGGAGACGAATCACGACGAGGGCCATATATACACCAGCATGACGCACAATCCGCCGAGCCGCCGAGTACACACGCCTGAAACACACGGTCCCGCCATCTTTGTAAGCCCGTGATCATTATTTATTGCCATGGTAAGCGTTTTGCTAAGGTGCCATGGGTTTGGTTTTCCATTTATCAGAATTCAGCGGCATCAAAAGTTTCAGAGGCGAATACGAATATTTACCGTGGCTAAGTTGCTCTGAAATCGTGATATCCTCTGGGTAACGCGGGGACGTGATTCTCGTCGTTGTGCACGCCTGGGTAGTAGCCCGACTGGATGCTAGGGACACGGCAACATACAACATGTAAGTAAATCTCAGGACGCGGCCGCGCTCGGCGAGAACACAATGCTACTCACAGGTTAATGTTGTGCAGCAGTGCAAGGAGCAGCAATGTTCCCACCGTATGATATCTGAACCGCACGATAAGGAAAGGGAGGAGCAGGAACTGCACGATACGGGACCGCGCGTTCAGGATCTGCATGACTTCCGCATGTCCCTTCAGCGCCGCATATTCCCGAGGGGTAAACCCCTTGTCGTCGTGGACTGTCTTCGCATCTGCGCCGTGCGCGATGAGGAAGCGGACCATTGGTGCACGCCCGTAATACGTCGCCATATGCAAAGGAGTCGACCTGTTCATCTGCTTGGCCGTCGCATCCACACCGTGCTCGATGAGGAATTGCGCGACTTGCACATGTCCGAAGACAGACGCCACGTGCAAAGGAGTGTACCCGTCCTCCACCTGGGCTGTCGCATCTGCACCATGCTCGACAAGGAACCGCGCGACTTGTACATGTCCCCTGAATGACGCCAAATGCAAAGGACTGTACCCGTCTTTGCTCTGGCCCCTCGCGTCCGCACCGTGCTCGATGAGGTACCGCACGACATCCATATGCCCAGCGACCGACGCCGAATGTAAAGCAGTCATCCCGTTGTTCACCTGGGCTGTCGCATCTGCGCCATGCTCGACGAGGAACTGCGCGATTTCCACATTTGACGCCAGATGAAAAGGAGTACACCCTTCCTTGTCCGGGGCTTCTACATCTGCACCATGCTCAACAAGGAACCGCACGACTTCCACTTTCGACGCCAAATGCAAAGGAGTCCGTCCTGCCTTGTCCAGGGCTGCTACATCTGCGCCATGCTCAACAAGGAACTGCGCGACTTCCGCTTTCGACGCCAAGTGCAAAGGAGTCCGCCCTGCATTGTCCAGGGCTACTACATCTGCGCCATGCTCGACAAGGAACCACGCCAGTTCCACACGTCCATTTAGCGACGCCAAATGCAAAGGAGTCCGTCCTTTCTTGTCCCGGGCTGTTGTATCCGAGCCGTGCTCAACAAGAAGCCGTGCGATCTCCACATGTGACGAAGTGCTACCGTCCGCTTCTTGGCCAATCTCATCCGCCATGTGCCGGAGAAGGTCGCGGGCGACTCGGAAACTTGTCCCGTGGGAAAACTCGTATGATGAAAAGTCGGTTTGCAACGCCATATCCGCTGTTATCTGCTCGAACACATCCCCATCTTTGGTTCTCGCTTCCGCGCCATCGTCAGGGACGTGTGGGGCTTTATCAGGTCGAACTTGCAACGCCAGATGCAATGATGTCGATCCGTGCTTATCCTGAGCCATCGTCGGTGCGCCGCGCTCGAGGAGGATGCGCACAACTTGCAAATGTCCCTCATTCGACGCCAGATGTTAAGGAGTTCTCCCGTCTTCGTTCTTGCCTGCCACATCCGCGTTGCAGTCCAAAAAAACGCGGGCAACTTCCTCGTGTCCGCTGAGCGACGCTATATGCAATGGAGTCAGGTTATCAAAGCACCGAGAATCGACGTCGTCTTGGTGCTCAACGAGCAGGGCCTTCACAAAGGCATGCAAGCCACAAACGGTGGCATAATACAACGGGGTTCCGTTGGGTGGGAGAGGCCTTTCGCTTCGTTTGATTGGCTTCCAGAAGGGCAATTCTGCATTGTATAGCGAGACCCAGGACGCGAGATACGGCCTACTTGGGTCGAACAGGTTATCCATCCCATCTTTCACGGTTCGTGACACGTCCTGGAGCCGGGCATGGTCAACCCAGTGGAAGGCAGCATATTGTGCGAGGGGAGATTTTTGTGGGCCGTCTCCGGTGAGATTTTTATCCGGATGTAGAAGAATCCCCAGACAGGCGCGTGCGGCGAGGGTTTGGGCAAGGGTGTTTGATACATGATAACGGGAAACCTCGTGTTTTGCTTCAGCAAGGCGGGCAGAGGTCAAGAATTCTTTCACCGAAAAATGCGAAAATTGGATAATTCGGGAATCCCCAACATTGACGACAGAAAGAAAACTAGGACAAGTAGACAGCACCGCGTCCACTGGATCCTCCGGGCGCCATCCCTTGTGGAACGTTGGAATCGGCTCGGCCTGAAAATCAAATGCAAGGAACTCCGCCAATTCTTCGACGCGGAGGGGGCGAGAAACCACAGCGACACATTGAAACAGTCGGTGGGTGAGCTCCCAGTCTGCCTTATTAACCTCTCGCAAGGTACGCTCATAGGTCCCATCGAG
>QFFA01000038.1:0-14351 GCA_003316565.1 Russula foetens
GGGGGGGGGGGGGGGGGGCAGATTCTGTCGGACTCGGTGTCACCACTTGCAGTGGTGCAGAGTAGGGATGATGATGGTCAAGTTAATGAGGAGGCCATCGGGTCAATTGATTATGTAACTTGTGCTATCTATCATGGAACCTTGACGCACGCGCGTCGCGTCCTTACTACTGCAGCCTAACATGTCGAGAACGTCGTATGATAGGTATTCAATCTCTTTCGTCCTCGAGTTTGTATTATTTACTCTCTTATCACAGATATCTCACCGTATTCTCGCCGGAGGGCCGTCTATACCAAGTCGGTAAGCAAATACGCATACTTGTGCCTTCTTGGGATTCTGAGCGTGTTGGTGCAGAGTACGCTTTCAAGGCGATATCCGGCTCTGGCCATACCGCCATCTCCGTTCGCGGACACGACACCGTGGTCGTTATTATCCAGAAGAAAGTCCCGGTAAGTTTATAGTCTGTACATCATCATCCCTCCATGCTTACGCGTCCTCCAGGACAAACTCTTGGACGCCTCAACGATCACTCATCTCTTCAGTATCACCCCTACTATAGGTTGTGTGATGACGGGTCTCATCGGTGGGCTACTCTATTATCTGCTATTGACCCCAATTCGATCCCCATTCCAACTTTACAGCTGATGCTCGCGCTCAAGTCAGCCGCGCTCGTCAAGAAGCTGCAGATTTCCGCTACAAATTCGGATATGAGATCACACCAGACGCCCTCGCCAGACGACTAGCGAATATCAATCAGGTCTACACTCAACGCGCCGCGATGCGTCCGCTCGGCATTTGTGAGTACATCCCTGTCGAGTGGAATCGGCGCATTCGCTAACTGACCCCTCCTTGAGCCATGATCCTCATCGGGATCGATTTCGAGATGGGGCCCCAGATTTTCAAGCTAGACCCGGCTGGCTATTTCGTCGGCTTCCATGCCACGGCTGCAGGTCAAAAGCAGCAGGAAGCCATGAACCATCTAGAGAAAAAATGGAAAAAGTTCAATAACGGTCGTGGTGCAGATGACCCAGTCGCAGCTGGGAACACGCTTGGTCGTTCGGAAGTGATCGAGGTGTGTCATGTCACATACAATCATCATGACTCCTTATCGCTCTTCTACAGCTCGCCATCGAGGCACTCTCAACGGTCCATGCAACAGATTTCAAAGCCGGTGAGGTAGAAATCGGGATTGTATCCACGAGTGAGGAAGAGGACGTGAAGACGCGCGGTTTGTGGCGATCACTAAGTGAGGCAGAGCTTGACGAGCATCTATCCGCATACGCAGAGAAGGATTAATTTGATATATTCTGTCAATGCTCACGCAAGTTGTAACAAAGGAGCTGGGATACTGTAAACGCTAGATACATATCGCAACGCCCGCTGACAACTGATGGAAATGGCGGCATCGCATCTCTTATATTGTTACGAGACTATCTCAGTGAAGCACCACCACTCTACGATACGGACCAGAGCTCAGCACAATTAAAGGCATTGTGAAGGTCTTAAACTCACCAAGACCGCGTCTATTTCCATGTCCTCTAGCTGCCTAACCTTTGGCCGCCAAAGGCGTCCCGGAGCTTCCCAGAAATCGTCGAACCTTAGCCCCTGTGTATTCGGACGAGTACTACCGCTCGATGGTTGAGATGAAAGGGCCCTGTGTTTCTTTAAAAAATCAGGGAAAGAATCCTTGAGCTGCGCAGGCGCGGCGGGGTGGGGACGCTGTGGTTGTGGTCCTGAATCCTGTTAAGATCAAATAGGGACGCAGAATGGACACTACACTAACCTGTCGGCCATTGACGTTTGCCGATGAAAGAAATGAGCGGCTTGTGCGCAGCACGGAAAGAGGGATGCATAAGATCAGATGTCTTGTATGAATCCGTGTGGGTCACGGTGTGGGTTTGAGGAAGGCCGCTTATGTAAGCGAATGCCTCAATGTCTCCCAGCCTCAGCTCCCAAGAAATTCGTCAGCAACAGCAGTGGTGGTGAAAGATTACAGCAGAACGTGTACTCGTTGAGTTTATGTCGACGTGCACAAGTTGAACTCCCCAAAAAGACTAGGAACGCCAGCGAGCTTGGAGGGCACATGTAGCGTATCTCACAACGTATCGCAAGCTAGCACCGACGTGCCGACGTACTGAGACCACTAGACAACCCTAGTGGATATGGAAAAGGCATAAAGTCGTTTAACATTTCAAAATCTTCACGAACAAGGCGCCATGGCAGGCGTTTAGAAAGTGACGTAAAACCAACTTAATCCTGCCACACACCCCCACGCCATAAACATGGATCCTGAGACGAATATTTAGAAGCACTCTGTGTACAAACCATTAGCGAAGTTCAAGTAGATCCGGGACGAAGAAACTGACTGCGGTGAACGATGCCCGGGCCAGACTCATCATATTCCTGCTTTGAGCACCACAAATTCTGGAAAGTGCTGAGGGATGCGAGAATGGATCCGCCGATCCAGACAGAGTACTTGCGTTCCGGCGGTGCAACAATTTTCACCTTCATACTGGAGGGAGACAGCGATGTCAACTCCTTTTGCATACGGTCTGCAATGCCAGGGAACATGGTCGTGCCACCAGAGAGCACGACGTTGCCATAGAGGTCACGACGGATATCGAGATCGCATTTGAAAATTGAATTGTATCTGAAGAGTCACCGTGGGCAGGCAATTATGACGTCGCTTAAGTCAAAACTCACGTTGTCTCATGGATACCAGCAGCCTCAAGACCAAGGAAAGACGGCTGGAAGAGAGCTTCCGGAGCACGGAATCTACGAGTGATTTAATCAGACCATCCTTTTTCTGGATGGGCCGGACGAAAAACTTACCGTTCATTGCCAATCGTAATCACTTGCCCATCGGGGAGCTCGTAGCTCTTTTCTAGAGCGGAAGATTGGGCCGCCGTCTGTAATTCTTGTTCAAAATCAAGAGCGACATAGCAGAGCTTCTCCTTGATATCGCGAACGATTTCACGCTCAGCAGTGGTTGTAAACGGATAGCCTCTCTCCGTCAAATGCTTGATCAACAGCTCGGTGATATCGCGACCAGCAAGATCCAGACGAAGGATAGCGTGGGGAAGGGCAAAGCCCTCGTAAATGGGCACCGTATGCGAAACGCCGTCACCGGAATCGAGGACAATACCAGTCGTACGGCCGGATGCGTACAGCGACAGCACAGCCTGAATGGCTACATAGAAAGCTGGCGCATTGAATGTCTCGAACATGATTTGCGTCATCTTTTCGCGGTTCGCTTTCGGGTTAAGAGGGGCCTCAGTCAGTAAGACCGGATGCTCTTCTGGAGCAACTCGAAGTTCGTTATAGAACGTGTGATGCCAGATCTTCTCCATGTCATCCCAATTGGTGACGATGCCGTGTTCGATGGGGTACTTCAAGGTCAAGATACCGCGCTTGGACTGGGCTTCATCGCTTGAAGATGTTTATGAGGCTGATGTAGGCAGTGTGATCGTGATAGGACGACTAACCCAACATAGGAGTCTTTCTGACCCATTCCAACCATAACACCCTGGTGGCGGGGACGGCCAACGATCGATCTTATGGCGTAATTAGGGACGAGCCAGGCAAAAACGAGAGGGATACAAACGGGAAAACGGCACGAGGAGCATCATCGCCTGAAGAAGAATGAGCTCAAAGCGCTTCAAGAACTTCCGATACATTCTCACCAGCAACTGTCGTAGAATATTAGTCGCAAAGCTACACTAACTGGGACAAATGCAACTCACAGCCAGCTTTGCACATGCCAGAACCGTTATCAATAACCTAACGGAGCGGTGATAAGGCGGCCACAGTGTCAAAAAAGGATTGTACACACGAGAGCAGCAACTTCGTCTTCCATGGTAGACCAACTGCACGATCGTGATGTTGCAGGTAAAAAAGAGTTAACGCAGAGTGATGGCAGGCGCAAGGAAATAGATCAAAGAGCGACGACTCAGAACGGGGCACATCTACTCTGCATGTTTAGGGCAGGCAGATCACGTGCGGTGCTGCTGAATTCTCTGATCTCTGATCTCTGAATCTCTTTGCGATGTGAACCACATGTAATTCGTTTGGGCGTTGAACATGATTCCTGCGCTCCCCTTCTATTTCATCTTACGTTCAGCCTTATCACTTATTGTCCGACCATACATCACAAAGACTTCAATAGTAGCTCAAAACATGCGCGCCTCAGTGATTACAATATGGCATTTTTGTCGGCCGCAGAAGCGAGTAAACTGGTCGTCTGCATGACAAGCGCATGTCGATGAAACGTACAGGCCTCAATCAGAGCTCGTTGTAGAACGAGCTAGAAACATATCACATATTAGAAACATGTCCACGAGGACAGGCTTCAGACGTACTGTAGACTAGCTGTCCATGGTGGTGGACAATGCGCTTGATTGCGCCTTCCTTCTCAAGGTGCCTGATTGCAATCCGCGCAAGACTACCATTGACTTTGAGCCGTTCGATTAGGATACTCTGGGAGATGAATCGGAAGGTTGGCACTTCTTTGAGGATACGATCATAGGTGGGCTTGTCAAGGGTGACGGCGTGTTGTGCCTTGTCCTTAACCTTTCCCTTCGACCACTTTTTCTTCTTTGCGGCTTTACCGCCACCGGATGACGTTGGTGCTGCTTTGGCCTTAGCCTGTAAATAAGAACGTCAACATTGGCATAACATCCAAACCAAATAGTCGCCATCCGTCCATCTATTCCCCATGAAATCTAGAAAACACGTTCGGAAAGATGGCGGGAAACGTCCAGGGGCAATTTTTCACAACCAACCATGAAGGAAGATCTTGCTTACCATGTCTTATGTGGCTCGCTGTTGTCGTTAGCCTTCGTGTCTCGTAGCTGACCTACCTCCCAACTCGGACTTTGAATATATTCATGTCCCGTCGGCGTGTGCCGCTTGTCTTGTCGTGTGCCCCAGGTATTAAGCCTCTAGGAACTGTCCATCTTCGTGGAATTTATCTGACCCTGCCTTTAGTGCGCTGTCCCTCATACCAGACCTACCAACTCTTGACTCGTACAGCATGGACAAATAATAATGATACCCCGCAAAGGTCGCTTCCGTTAGATACAGCTTGAAGCTTCTCTGGCTGAGAGATCAACAGGATCCTTTAGAGTCGCCTCGATGATGAATCAAATTGTTCCTTCTATTCTATCGATGATATCTAGCTGCTAGGTTGACACTAAGGTTGTACACCGCTGCCCTCAGCTCCAGCACGAAGTGATGCCAGTAGTTCACTTAAGCGCCTACGAAGCTTCTGGAGAAGCTCATCATCGTCCAGGGAGGGAGGTGGCTGCGAAAGGGAATGACTAAATTGATCCAAGAGCAAGAGGAAAGACCCCTACGAGCTGGTCAAGTAGATACTATATTCAAGTTGATATCGGATCAATCCGTCAGCCCCGATAGCGATTATAAGCTGAGATAATATGTACCTCGACTTCATCTATGGTCTGAGAAATAATCGAGATGGATGAATGTAGAAACTGCCGATGATGGAACAGATGGGACAGAACCTACAAGAATGATGGGACCCCTTGCGATCGCTGAGCAAAAGGAATTGAATTGCTATGAAAAAGGAGTTGACTGACCTGTTCATAACTTGAGGTATGTGAGAGGGGACAATGACAATAACGTGAAGGGTGTGTGCTGGGAGGACTCGCCCCTTTATATGGGATAAATGCAATCTGATAGCAGAGATGCCTGCCTGCCAATCTCGGGGTTGTTTGTAACATTGTGCCACTGATGGCCCTCGCTCGAACACATAAGCCACCATAACCCGACCAATGCAGGTTTTCAAAATCGTGCCTACTGTTCAGCAATACGACTGGGGTAAGATTGGGACTTCCTCCAAAGTCGCCGTATTTGCACAGTCGGCTGGCATTTCTGATTTTCGTGTCGATGAATCAAAACCCTACGCCGAGGTAAGTGTCAGTGGTGACAAACCTCATGCCTTGTTGCTAATGTCACGGTCGCGGAAGCTGTGGATGGGTACACACCCCAAATCTCCTTCACTCGTCTCATCTTCTGGGGAAACATTGGCCAGTTATCTTACCAAGAACAAAAGCCTGATTGGCGAAAGGGTCTCTCAGAAATTTAGCACGGAAGATGGCAATCTCCCATTTCTCTTCAAGGTATTGGCCATTGAGAAGGCGCTCAGTATACAGAGTCACCCTGACAAGGCGACAGCAGAGAAGCTGCATATCCAGCAGCCAGATATCTACAAAGGTAGGCTCACACCCTCCGCCACACTGGGACGGGTACCGATACTTGGCTTCGCAGACCCGAACCACAAGCCCGAGATGGCGCTCGCCCTCACGCCCTTCACCGCCCTTTGTGGCTTTCTCCCTCTCGAAAACATCGCTACATACCTCGATAGAGTGTTTGAACTATCGGAACTGATTCCGCAAGAAGTTTTGGACAACTTTCGCCGTGTTACTCCAACTGCAGACCCTAATACACCTACGGCGAAGCAGGCACTTCGAGTTGTATTTTCAGCGGTCATGACCGCACCAACGGAGATATTCACTGAGCACCTCGCCAGGCTCATAAAGCGTTTCGAGTCGCGATCCGTTCATGCCGAAGAGGAGAACATTCGCGAGCTTGTGTTACGCCTGAACTCTCAGTTCCCGAATGACATCGGTACATTCTGCTCGTTTCTCCTGAACTATGTCGAACTTTCACCGGGCGAGGCGATCTTCCTTGGCGCAGGAGAGCCGCATGCCTATATCTCTGGCGGTCAGCTTCTCTCCGCGCCTCTCCATATGAATGTTAATCATGAGCACATGATATATTGCAGACATCATCGAGTGTATGGCCAACTCGGACAATGTCATCCGTGCTGGACTCACGCCCAAATTACGCGACATCCCCAATCTGGTGAATACGCTCACCTATAACGCTGCACCTGCTTCGCGCCATGTCGTCAAACCCCTTCCCTTCTCTGCTTCCTCAGCATCCACCCTCTACGATCCCCCCATTACTGAGTTCAGCGTGGTGACCACGGTGCTCTCGCCAGGACAAACGGAACGCCACCGCGTCATTGATGGACCAAGCATCATGATCGTCGTTGATGGAACCGGTAAAATACAATGGGATAATGGTTCCCTGGATGTGGTTCGAGGTGAGGTTGTCTTTATTGGCGCGGACTCGGTGATCGGTCTCGTCGCCGCTGGGGAAGAGAAATTCGAAATCTATCGGGCCTTTGTCGAAGCTTAGAGTTCCAAACGAAGGCCCGTTCAACCGGCCAAGGTTCGTATAAACGTCGTTACATACTGAAGAGAGTAAAGTTTTGTCCCTGCGCCGAAGGGCAACCATTCATGTAATTAACAAGCGAAGAAAATTCAGTCGCTATCGCTACTGCTGTCATTAGCCGCATCCCCTCCATCGTCCGTAGAGCTCTCGTCATCACTCTCCTCGCGACGTTTCTTGACGGGCCCACCCCGCATCGCTGCCATCTGGCCCGCAAGCGAATCCTCTTCTGGGTCTGAGATCTCATCCTCTTTATGCTGCTCATTGGCGTCCAGCGCGGTGAATTCTTCCACCCTTAACTAATCGGGACTTAGTGACCACGAAGAGAATGACATCACGGAAGAAAACATACTTGAAGATCTTTTGCTGCATCCTCAGCTATGTAGGTGTCACTCACTACGATGACACGCCAGGTGAACAGGCCTGTGCCAGGGGGCGCCTGGAACTTGAGTTTGTACGAGCGATAATCTCTCGCGCGACTCGGGTCAGTAAACGGCACGTCAGAGACCTTCTGCGGAGGTACGACGAGCCGATCGCTTTTAGCATCGGCAAGTACAATCCACCAACTAGGCTTGTGACTCTGAACATAGGGCTGTATCAGTTAAGGAACCCGGAGTAATGAGCAGATAGCAAACCGCGGGCCATAACGGTGAGTGAGCGGAGCCCAGAATCGAGGTGGGTGACTTGACGTCTTCGACATCTCTTGGGCTATTGAGGAATGCATCGTCAAGGCGAGCTTCTTCGTCGGTGTCGATCGTGGGGCGATTCTCCGTATCAACGTTACCGTTTGCTTCGGAAACTGAAGCGCTTTTGGGTGGGATAACACGGAGCTTCATGACAAGGTGTACCAATGCCTGGGGGGTTACGATACGCTCGCCAACGACTAAGCGCATGTCAAACAACACTCAAGTGAGACAACACTACAACGTACCTCTGAACCTAGCGCCCACGATTTCTATCCTTCCCCAGCTCTCCATGGTCTTTCGCGCATCTGAAGCAAGAGCACTCTTCTTTTGATCCTCCAATACAGTGATGATATCCATGAAATCACGGGAAACAAGTGGAAAAGCGCGGATCTCTTGATATGTCAGGCCAGGTAGTTGTGCCCACCGTGCGCCTTGGGAACCAGGTAGGATACCTTGTGAAAGGTAAGCATGTAGACGCATAGCCGCAATCGTGGGCTGTGACCAGTTGCGCGTTGTAGTAATGGAAAGGAGGGCATTGAGGAGGTTTGAGGTTTGCAGGAGAACACGCTCTTGCTCTGTGGAGGGAATAAATAAGTAGATGTCACTTAACGAGTCAATTCAGGAAGTGACGCACGTTTCTGGAGTCCAGGGTCCGCAATGGGGAGACGAAGAAGGTGGGCGAAAAGCAAAATTAACGAATCCCATCGAGCATCAAGTTCGCCAATCGCATGTTGGAATTGCTGCCGAATGCGAGCCCAGCGAGGACCAAGTTCCGCTTCAATCGCTTTCTCAAGCGTACGGAGGATGTCACTTGGCGTTGTCCTCCCTGTCACCTTCATCTGCAACTCTGTTGCCTGGCCAAGTACCGAGACAACCTCATAGACGTCCGAAGTCTCAGTAAGTCCCTTCCAGAAGCTTGTCGCAGTCTGAGTATAAACACCATCCTTGGTTTTCCGGCGAGATCCGAACCACCATTTACCCTTAGGTGCACAAAAATGTCTCAACTCAAACCCCGGGTCTCAGCGCGAGAGAAAACACATACCACGGCAACGGGGAGGCCGACGCCAAATAGACCTCCGTAAAAGGCAAGTACCCAGATATTATTATGCGCCTCCACGATCCACTGGGGAAGTGCAATACCCATCGTGACTTCTTGCCGGCCATCCGGGTGCCCATATTCCTGGAAATTTTTCCGGATGGTCTCATCAGTAAGCCTGGGAATAAGTCAGACCATGGCAGTTCTGGACGGATCGCTGCTTACGCTTTATAGGCCTTGGTAATTTCGACAAAGCGCGCGGCTACAGACTCAGCTGTGTCGTTCCCTGTAAGCTTGGCTTTGTCCGGATGGCTATTTAAGTAGTGAGCGATCCGACAGGGCAGATGATGAGACGGAAACATACAATACTTTGGAAAGCCTTTTATAGTGGGACTTGATGTCCTTTTCCGAGGAGCTCTAAAAATGAACGTCATGTAAGGTGCTAGATACCGCAACATCGATAATGGGGTCGAAAGGGTCTAAAGCCAAAACAAGTATTGGCTATATACGCAATACTTACAGACATGATCCCCAGAATCTCGAAGGGGTCGTATATCTTATTATCTATCTTTGTGGTGGCAACCTTGTACGCCAACAGACCGAATATGACCCAACCCAATGACAAGAAAAGGTTCCTGCAGATGCGGTTGGTGGCACTTGGCATGACAAGTAAGGAGTGACACACACTTCTTTGTGATACTAGGTTGGAAGAAAGCACCCTTCTCACGTTTGAGGATTCGAATACGTTTTGCGATGCATGCGGAACACTCGCAGGCAATTGAGGGTATCTCCCCTCCTAGGATGGCAGGTCACGGTGATTAGAGTCGTAGAGTCGGCAGCATACGAGAAACGTTATACGTACTCGGGGTAAAGGATATCTGAGAGAGAGTGAATGGAACAAGGACCATGAAGAGGACAGTAATTATAAAGAAAAGGGCCATGTTGCCCGTCTCATCGTAGGTGTAGCTCGCCATTGTTCGTGCAAGCAGAGAGGCTAAAGTACAGACCGGTCACTGTCAGAGATTGACAGTCCAGGGTGGAAATAGAGGACGGGCGCTGTGGCAAGTGGTGTCGAATATATCTTGGCCTAAGGTCCAGGAAATAGTACTGTAGGGCACAACGTGGAAGTGAATGTGAGGAAGAATGAAAGAAAAGGATGAGGTGGCATATGCTTATGTCATCCTCCTACACTTCATGCGACTACGCATCTTGTCTGAGTCCGAGCAGCAGACGAATCTGCCTCAAATCAGGTCTTGGTTTAATGTCGATAAAGAGAACACCGTTGGGTCACTCAAACTTAGTCTATGTGCATCGGTCCCTGCCCTGCGGGATGCACACGTCCGTTCCACAGAGCTCGTGCTCACGCTCGATGGCTTTGAGCTACTCAACGACTCCTCAATCCACATTCTTCGCGATGGGGACCTTATTTGGTATGTGGAACGGCATGTTTCCTATTGCTCCTAGATGACCTCTGTCAAAGCTTGTTTCGTCGTACGCATATACCCAAGCGCAGCGCAGAGGTGATCGAAGATATACCACGGAAAAGGCACCGGCAATTACCAAGTACTAGTGACGCTGCTGGCAGTCGGGTTACTTTCGATGGCACGGATAGAAATGGCTTCTGTCATCAGGCAGTCGGGCGTCCCGGTAGGAACAGGTCAACAGAACAGTCATCTTCGTCGTCCTCAGGTTCGACTTCGGACACCTCTTTCGACGAGAGTTCTTCCGACTCCGACTCTACGTCGGGATCCAGCTCAGACTCGGACACTACTTCGACTAGTTCATCCTCTACTGATGATCTCCCCCCTCCCCCTCCCCCTCCCCGTCCTCCACCCTCGTCTGCATCCCAAAGGAAGCCGTCTCAGCCAACGTACGTGATCTTTTTCTCATCGGAGATCCATCTATGAACCGAGTTCGTCATCGCAGGCCTGTCCCAGTACCGCCTGGATTTGGGAAGCTGCAGACCCGCGCGCGCAATGAGCGCCGTCGGAAGAAGCGTCTCGCGGAGCGTGAGGAGAATGTCCCGACACCGGCCCCAGCGGGCAGCTCAAATGCGACACCTCTTGGTCCCGCTAAGTCTTTAAACACGCCCGAACCGATGATGATGTCCCTAAAGAATAAAAATAAACGTCGAGGGTTCAAAAATACTACCAGCATATCATCTCACATTACATTCCAAGAAGATGAGATCGCTCCGAGCCCGCCTTCTACATTGGCACCCCCTAGCAAGAGAGATCAGCTGCCTCCAAGATTGTTTGTGACGAGTGTAGATGTAGAAGAGGATATATGGCCAAGGGATACCGAACAAACATGGGACCGGAAGCGGAAGAAAATACAAAGGGATTCATATGGTCAAGAAGATGGAGCTGATATCACTCTTGATTATGGCAGGACACCTGAGCAAGACACCATCACCGCGGTTTCAAAGCTAGATTACATGGCACTGGAGAAGGCGTGGGTGATTGCATCCCCGTTAGTAGAAAAGGCCACATTTTCAATCGGGTGCATCGTCGGGTGGCAGGTGCGTCAAGTCGCGACTTTTGAAGAGAATGATGCTTAGAGGTTGTTACAGGAACTCGGCATAAATCCCGCCACGCTCTCACCAGAGATGATCTTGTTTCTCGCACGTGTCGTGTCCGGCGGGGAAAATAGTGCAACGGTCGTAAGGCTTCATCGTCCGGGATTGGGAGTGGTCTCGTTTGCTGGGGGCGACCTGAAGGATGAAGAGGAAGAGGAGTTTTCCTGGGAAAAAATCCTAGAGATGCAATGGCGAATTCTTTCCCATTAATTCTGACAAGCATGTCTAAAAAAGAGGAAAACAAAGTGTTCGTTTGACAACAACTACAGGGTTATGCCTACAGTTCCCTTCGGACATTTCCAGCACATGAGCAGGTGCTTAAGTAATGAGTTCCCAGCTGAGCGGTTGAAATCTAGGAAGGAAAGTGGGTAAATGGCGTTGATTCTGCAATTCTTGGATTTTGGGTGCTTGTTTCAATTTGAGGCCTCGTTTTTGTACCTAAGTGCCCATCTAGAAAGGGGCAGGGCAGTGTTAATTTTACAAAATACGCAAATGAGACTCGGTTTTGTAAGGATGGCACAGGCACTAGCCTCGGAAACGAGCTACGCACGCCACTTCACCAGATAGCGGAGCGTCCAGCTCGTTATCTCATCTCCGAGCCACATGATCCCACGCCCCTCCGAACCATCGACCCGACTTCCCACGCCTCACCAACACCCTCGCCCGCTCGCATTGCCCATTTTCGCTCACTCGTCCCGCTCCCCCTTCGCCGCTCACCCTCGTTCCTCAAGATCGAGTCTTTCCCCCATTCAAAGTGAAGATGCCGCGCTCAACAAACCCCAAAAAGCACCACCAATCAACACGGATCCCTTCTCATTGCCCCGACCGACGCTCAAGCCCTCAAGAGCCCGCCGTGCACCGCGCCTTGTCGATCACGACGTGGTCTGGACCGCATCGATTTGGAAGGATTAGGACTGGAATAGGACTGGATTGGTTTCTTTTAGTACGTTTTATTATCTCCTTTAGACCCATTTGTCTTCGCTCTCCATTTCTCGCCTTCCTTTTAGATTTTAGACTTGTTTTATGATACCGCCACCCTCTCGCTCCCCTGCCATCGCTGCGCTCAACGACGCGCACCTCGTTTCACATCTTTAAAAATTTTCTTTTACCATTGGATTGCTCTCATTTCGATTCACCGTCGCCGCCACGCCCTAGATCGCGACGATTTTCTCTTGTTCTCGACGACCTCACCCTCGATCCCGACGATCTTGTCTTGTTATCTCTTCACCCCATTTTTCTTTGTGACTTAGACTCGTAGACTCGTACTTGACGTATAAAACGCACTGTTTGGCCTTGCCGAAAGGCAGGCAATCTCGGCCCCACTTCCTCTCTCTTTTCGTGTGCCTTTCTTCTCTCTTCCCCATCACCCGCAAGCCCGACCAGAAGCCCGCCCAACCAGCAACTCGCCAGCCCGACCAGCCCAACAGCCCGACCAACCCACCAGCCCGACCAGCCCGACATCCCGACAGCCCGACCAGCCCAACCCGCAGCCCGACAGCCCGACTTCCCGACTTCTCGAACCCTCACCCGACAATCCCGTTTCGCGTCGAACCGCGAATCCGTACGCTTCCCCTTTCACCAATAAGACCCCCGCAGATCGCAGCGCGACCGATCCCCTCGTTCGAGCAGACCTGATGAAGTTGCAGACGAGAATCGTCCGCCATTCGAACCTCAAAACCAACCTGCGCGTCCTCGGATCATTGAGACGCGACCCTAGTTTGATCTTTCCTTCCTATCTATCCGAACTCACACGTAGACACTACGTCTGCGTCACAGTTTGGCGGCTTGGATACCTGGCTACACCGTGACATGCCACATATGTGCATGCGCACCTCCAAGTGCGCCCATAGTATAGCACACTCATTTAGTGCCAGTAACCTTCAGAGACCTCAATAGGCCTCAATCCTGGAAGTTTTCTCCATGTTTGCGTCAAAATATTCGATCAGTGCCTCGTGTTAGGCCTCGCACACACCACGTGTTCCAGAAAAATGGTATGTATCCCTTTGCTGGTCTTGTGTTTTGTGTTAACCAAGAATTTAAATCACCCTATTTAGACTGGTGCCACACTATATCAAGCAGTGTCACTTCCTTTATATGCATTTAGACAACATATGGCCTGGTAGGTACAGTTGCCCTGTGTAGATCAGGTGTTAAGCCTGAATGTGAGTTCGATACATCAGCAAAATGCGTCATCCCTTGCTGAGACTTCTCATCACTTGAGCACACTTTTCACACCTTAATTTACTTTTCCCCTTTTCTCAAGTGGCAAAGTTCTGCCAGGTAGACTCAAGTTTCGAAAAGAGCAATTAAGTATTTGAACTGCTACACAAGTAAGGCAAAAAGACAAAAGTTTCCCATGGTGCAGCGTGGTGCACCTGCTGACCTGCACACCACACCTGCTGCCCTGCACGCTGCTGCTGCTGCCCTGTGTGCTGCTGCTGCTGCCCCGCGCGCTGCTGCTGCTGCTGCTGCTGCCCCACGTGCTGCTGCTGCTGCTGCTGCTGCCCTGCGCGCTGCTGCTGCTGCTGCTGCTGCCCCACGCGCTGCTGCTGCTGCTACCCCACGCGCTGCTGCTGCTGCTGCTGCTGCCCCGCACTGTCGCGAACTTACTACTTTATGCAAGTAGATGGGCAGCGACGAGGGCTTGGAGTTGGAGGTGACTGTAGTAAAGGCAGAGTTGCGAGCAGTAACAAAGGGCTAGTGAGATAGCAAGGTGGAGGTAAGGCTCCAGAGTGGACAGTGAGGGGTAGACAAGAGAATAGTCTGGGGACTATTTGCTACATTTCACAGGTCT
>QFFA01000047.1:0-10897 GCA_003316565.1 Russula foetens
ATTGGGGGCCCAGCGACGTCCCTCGGCCAGCTCAAAGACGCCACCCAACTCATCACCAACGCCATTCAGTCGGCTCTTCCAGAGCCGGCTTCCTTATCGTCGCGTGCTAATGTCAAATGGAGCAAGTTGCTCATCAACGGGGTCCCAACCGGCGTTAGCGAGGGCTCCCCAGCACGCACCCCAGCAGAGTGCCAACAGGCGCTTGCGCTCGACAACCCCACTTTCGGGCGTCTCACCATCACCCAACTCCCCTCCTGGGTTCGTCCCCCCACTTCCTACCTCCCTGGCTCATACTCGTCCCTCGTTGTCGCATTCGAGGATCCCGACGGGTCGATTGCTTCCGGTATCGTCGCTGCTAAGTGGCTCTACCTTTTCGGTGCGCAGGCAACCGTGAAGAGATGGAAGCAAAAGCCTCGCGCCCAGTGGAAGAACGCTTTCATGGGTCAAAGGGGTTCCGCGGCCCCTAAGGCTGCGCCTTCGGGCGCAGCTGCCCCTGCTCGCACCAACACTGCCGCCTCATCATCCCGTCAACAACTCACCCCCGCCCCGCAAAGCTCTAGCAAGCGAAAGCGAGCCCAAGAGCGACAGGTCAGCCGCGCGCTGTCTGTCCTTAGCCGACTCTCTGAGGAGACTGAGGCACTGGAGGAGTAAGCCGTTCTCGTCTTCCCCCCACCCTGCACCCCCTTCCCTCCCCACCTTCCCTGGACAGTTCCCCTCTTCCCCCGTTCTTGCATGTCGCCCCCTCTTGCACCTCCCATGCGTCGCATTTGCCCCCCTCTCGCTTCCTATTCACGATCCAGTCACATTCATTTTACATCACCTACTTGTACTTTAGACGCCGACCGACCCGCCGTCACCGGTAGCGACCTCTTCGGGGGTTTAGCGCTAGGGTCTTGGGGTCGCCTGAGGGCCCCCTTTTCCTTTAGTTGTAGGTAGGCATTAGCATACGGAACGTACTGGTAGACCGAGTCTTGTGCTAGATAGCGTGGACTATAAAATTGCATTCAAAAAAAAAAAAAAAAAAAAAAAAAAAAAAAAATGAGGGTACTGCAGGCCTGGGTAAGGGTAATGAGACAGAAGGGTAGTCCGACAATCAGAAGTCAAACTAAAAAAGGGGTGCTCACCAAGTTTGTCTGCATGGTCCATGCCAAAGGCAGATACAATCGCATCAGCGAGGGCAGTGGCCCTCCCTGGCTCTGTCTCCAACAAATGAGTGGTGGCAGCCTTGAAATCCTGCATGGTATTGGGCATGGGTGGTATTAATTATGTGTTCGGAGGTGGATGGATAATGTTGAGAGGGGAGAGCAAGAGTGCACACATCAGCGGTATGCAGGGGTGGGTTGTAGGCAAGGCAGACATGGGCCATGCCTGTGAGTGTGAGGGTGTCTGAGTGCTGATTGTGGGCAGACAAAGCAGGTGGGAGGCAGGCATGCCAGGGGCAAGGCAATGTGACTGGTGTGAGGCTAGGATTGCAAGCACAGTGCAGAGGACAAGAGTGAGGCAGTACCAAGTTGGTGCCAGGTATACACACTCATGCCCTGCTGCCAACCATGCTGACTTGGGAAGCACAACATTTGTTACTGCAAAAATGATAGTGAAGAGACTAGGCCTTCCGCTCGCAAAATACTGCAAAATGCCGTGAAATTTCTAGGAACCTGTTGCATTGGGATACTGATGGCCCTGAATATTTGTTAAGCGGACAGGTCTACTTGCCTTGTACTGTACCAGATGCACAGATCATCATTGAAGTACTCAAATCCCAAACTCATAGTTTGCAACAGTTGCTGCTGAGGTTGCTGAGGTTGGTACCATTGGTGTCATCATAGGCAACAGTTTGGGTGAGGACAGAGATGGTGAGGGTGATAATGGCAAAGGTGCACCTCTGCACATTGGCCAACCTATTAATTAAGTCCTCAAGCTGTTGTAATAGCATCAGTCCATAATACTTGAGGTGTTCTTGTGTAGGGCAGCTGTCAGGCTTGACTTTGGGGGTGCAGTGTAGCTGTGCAGAGAGCCCTGTCACGAAAGACATAGTGGCCTACCTAATTAGGTTGGCTAAGCCACAGCTAGCAGCTTGAGCCAACTGGGTGGCCTGTCTGGGGGGCTCCCAAAGGTGATTACCTGTCCAGTCGGCTGGTTTTTACTGCTATCCCCAGTTTCACACCCCTATCCCCTTATGGGGACCCTGACGGGTGGCGGTCTGGTCAATGCCAATTGAGGAATGTCACATAAGCTGGGACCCCTATGGGCTTAACCTGGGTCACCCCCTCCGGACTGGGGGCGGTCACCTCCACAGTGACCCATTATGCAACAGCCCCAGGCAGGGCTCGAACCCTGAACCCCTAGGGGCTCAAAGGGTCATGCCACACACCTGGGAGGGGGGAGACAGCTACGCCATCCACCCCCTTGTTGAGGAACCAGTGAAGGTGAAAGAAATTGACGATTTCAAATACAGAGGGGTCAGATAAGAGACACATAGTAGGCAAAAAGTGAGGGCAGGGGTGAATAAATCCAACAACCCTAAGCCCAATGGTGGTGGTAGAGGAAGAAGAAGGATGTCAGTTGGCCTGTATGGGTTTACTAGTAGTGCAAGTAGCAGCTTTAGCCACTCTAGGATTTGATGCCTTCTGTTACCAGAATACTATTTTGTGATTGAAAGCTCCATGGTAAGCTATACAATCACCTGGAACAGGTTTGTTGTATATAGACCTATACATCTTAGCCTTTGGGCAATTCACTAACATAAAGCATAATCCCATCAAACAACTGTAACATAAAAGAATTCTGCAGGACATACTCCTGTTTGCAATACCCATAAATATTGATCCGCCTGGTAGAGGATGGACCCTAGGGGCAAGTTGACCAATGGCTTGGATGGGTATATAACCTAGAAGCACAATCAATTAGTTTTCTATCATGGGACAATGTTCTAATTGTAGTTATACCTCTTTCTCTCTGAACTGCTACCACATTCTAGTTGATATTGAATGATGGTTCAGCCCTGACAGAAGCTGTCTGCTTATCTGAAAAGGAGAAGGTTGGCAAGCAGTGTAGTACCAAGTAAATCTAGCTTTTATATATCTCTGATAAATAGTCTGCTTGTTGCTATAGTATACCATGCAATCCCCACATATTTAGTGGTTGACAATACCATTTGTATTACAAGAGCTGCCTACAAATTGCCACTTGGATTTTTTGTCTGGAATGCAATTGATATATTCCTGTCTACAGGCTTCACAACTACAGATACATGTTTCAAGGGCATCTGAGAAAGAAACAAGCAAGGAGGGAAGGGGTTCCATTTCAACTTGTATATGGATGGCCCATGACCACATATGATATACTGTATAACATTGCAGGATAGCTGTTGCTATCTAAGTAAATTGTAATACAAAAAATGAATAAATGTCATACCCTTGCACAATCAGCAATGGCCTTTAAACCCACATCATATATACAGAGTGGTATAATCGCAACCAGAGAGCAGAATTTGTGGTGGATATTGCCAGTTTCTCCATGAGAACATGCTTTCTGGCTTTGATCACATCTGCAGTGCTCAGGTAGTGAAGGGTATATGGCATCCTTCTTTCTCTTATACCACCACCACTAGGCCTAGGGTTGCTGATTTATCACCCCTGCCCCTCCTCATTGACCATGAAACTTGCTCGCAACCCTTCCATCTTCAACATCCTTAACTTCCTTCATGCTCACTGGTTCCTCAATAGGGACTGGCTCATCGCTTCCATCACATCCACCCAAAAGGACGACAATGGGTTTATCATCTGGATTGAACTCAAGCCTGATGCCCACCTTCATCTGGTGTGGTCTGTCTTCAAGCTGGTGCCCTTGTCCCCTACCATCCCCACTGCCAAGGTCAAGCGGGTGATGTATGTATTTCTTCTTGAGTTGCTCAATGGGGGCTGTCTTTTGACAGCCTCGTTTTTTTCCCCCCCTCCCCCTGTAAGGAGGCTGCATAAGCGCACTTGTAAGCCCCGGGATCCCAGCCCAGACCAGCCTGCCCCTGGGGTGCAGGCAGTCAACGCCATGGTACTCAATGGTCTGGACCAGCCCCTGTCCCCTTCCCTTTCTGCCCTGTGCCCCGATCATGCCTGTGGGTCTGGCCCCCTGTTGCCTGCCAACATCCTCACTGTTTGCTCTGAGGACCCTCCTTCGGGAGGAGCATTGGCTGGTAGTGGTTTGGTGTCTAGGCCCTCCTGGGTGGGGTCACCGGCCTCAGCGTGGGGTCTGGACTCTATGGGCTCTCCCCCTCCCCTTTGCCTCTCTACCCTGCTACCTGGCCCCTTCCAGTCCTTCGTAGTTTCTGGAAAGTTGATCGGTCGCTTCCCGGTGACCTCTCCTATGGCTGGCCACAAGCGGCCCCCTTCTTCCTCCCCCCCTCCTGTGGACAGGCCCCCTGTGCCCACTTCCCCCCCTCCCCCAGTCGGTGCCGGTCCAAAGCGCCTCGCTCCCAATTGGTGGGCCTGGATCAAGGCCTGGCATCTGGCCTCTCAAGATGGGTCGTCCCATGTCCTCCAGGCAGACATCGATGTGGCTGCCCTAGCCCTTGCCTCCACCCCTCCCTCTTCTTCCTCTGGCAGTGCCCTTCCAGCCTAGCCAGGCTGCTTGGAGCACTGTTGCTGCACCCTCGTGTGCGTGGCCAGCACCTTAGGGCATTCCTCCTCATTGCCACAGCAGCTAATACCCCCCCACATTGCATCCACTCCTTTTGACGATCTGCATAGTAGTCCCCATCTAGTTCACTCCTTTTCTACACTCTTTTATAGTGATTGTCCACTGGCCAAGTCACTGCCCTCCTCAAGCAGCCACTGCAAGAATGTGGTCCAGGCCACCACCGTCTGCTCAGTATTGGTAACATTGTGCTGTTGACCTCTCCCTCTCTCTGCCGGTTAGGCAGTGTTGTCAGCAACTCCCTGAAGGCCTCTAGATTGGCTTTTATCGTGTAGGTTCCCTTGATTGGGTATAGGGAGGGCGGAACCCCTGGTGAGCTATGCATTGCATATGTGTTGTGGGCCTGTTTGCAGTGGCTTGCTTTATGTACAGGTAGCACAGACTCCAGTGTAGTACGTAGAAATAGCAGGGAACATGCAGAACCCGCACTACTGAATTCTAAAAAGAAAAAAAAAAACAAAAAAAAACATCTTTTACACATGCTTAATGTATGATTCAATGTGCTTTATGATATCATTTAAGTTGATTCAGAAGACAAAACCGAAGTATGCATATGTACATGGATTGTCACATAAAACCTAGGGTCTATGCAATATCCCTCTCTCTCTCTTGCTCCTCACCCACATGTACAACACCGGTGCCCCATTGTCCTATAGGCCCCAACTGGGGCCCTCCCAATCCATCAACCCTCACAATGATCATGCTTCTGTGACAACCATCAGTCCTTCTTCTCATACCACCACCATTGGGCCTAGGGTTGCTGATTTATCACCCCTGCCCCTCCTCATCGACCATGAAACTCACTTGCAACCCTTCCGTCTTTGATATTCTTAACTTCCTTCATGCTTGCTGGTTCTTCGATAGGGACTGGCTCATTGCTTCCATCATGTCCACTCAAAAGGACAACAATGGATTCATCATTTGGATTGAACTCAAGCCCGATGCCCACCTTCACTTGGTGAGGTCCGTCTTCAAGCTCGTGCCTTCATCCCCTACCATCCCTGCTGCCAAGGTCAAGCAGGTGATGTACATATTCCTTCTTGAGTCACTCAATAGGGTCTGTCAGTCGACGGCCATGTTCTTTACCCCCCCTCTCCCTGCGAGGAGGCTGTGTAAGTGCACTCGTAAGCCCCAGGATCCCAGCCCAGACCTGCCTGCCCTTGGGGTGCAGGTAGTCAACACCATGGTGCTCGATGGTCTGGACCAGCCCCTATCCCCTTCCCCTTCTGCCCTGTGCCCCGATTGTGCCCGTGGGTCTGGCCCCCTGTCGCCTGTCAATGTCTCTAGTGTTAGTGCTGGAGACCCTCCTTTGGGAGGAGCATCGGCTGGTGGTGGTTTGGTGTCTGGGCCCTCCTGGGTAGGGTCACCGGCCTTGGCATGGGGTCTGGACTCTGTGGGCTCTCCCCCTCCCCTTTGCCTCTCTACCCTGCCGCCTGGCCCCTTCTGGTCCTTCGAGGTTTCTAGAAAGTTGATTGGTCGCTTCTCTATGTCCCCTCCTGTGGCTGGCCACAAGCAGCCCCCCTCCTCCTCTCTACCCCCTGCTGATGGGCCCCCTGTGCCTACCTCTCCCCCTCTTCTCATCAGCATGCCCATGTCCCACATTGCGTCTGACTGGCAAGACTGGGTCGTGGCCCACCATACCCGTGTTGGTTTGCAGAACAAGCAGGTCCTCCAGGTGGACATCGATGTGGCTGCTGTGGCCCTTGCCTCCACCTCTCCCTCTCCTCCCTCTGATGGTGCCCCCCCAGCCTAGTATAGCCGGGCTGTTCAGAGTGCTGTGTGCTACGCCATCATGCATATGGCCGAGCACCCATGGGCATCCCTCCTCATTACTGCAGTGGCTAATACCCCCCTGTACTGCATCTGCTCCCTTGAAGACCCGTAGTATAGTCATATTTGTTTTACCCCTTCACTACCCTCCTTTGTAGATGCTGCAGGCTCACACCCTGCCACACTGCTGGCTTGCAGTGCCCCCTCCTTCTTCATGGCCTGGGCAAGAGATGTGGCCTGGCCAACCCCCCATGCCTGGTCTGGTGACACCATGCAATTGGCCCCTCCCTCCCTCCATCAGTTAGGCAGTATCGTGGCAACACTCCTCATATCCCCCTATGCTTGCACACAATATGGGGGTCCTCCTTTTGTGTAGAGCAGTGGCAGGGTACCCCCGGTGAGTCTTGGCCGTAGTATTCAGGTCGCCCTTGTTCTAGGCTGCATGCATATAGAGAGAGGGGTCCAATAGTCAGTAGTATAGTATTGTCGGGTCCTGTTTACTTTAGGTATGACAATAAAATAATTCCAAAAAAAAAAAAAAAAGATCATGCTTCTGAAAGGTGCAACTCCCTTGTGTCACCATCAACTAGTACTCCTGGGTATCCTGTCAGGGAATTGGGCACATGCAAAAGTGAACCATCTGGGTTCAGCGCAAGAAGGGGAGGCAACCAGTTGGAAGTCAGAGTACGTTGTGCCTACATGTTACAAGGCTGAGCTCACCTATTCTCTTGAAGACCCCTACTAGTACTAGTACCAAAGGGTCATTCACGAACTCATCCAAGTTCCCCAACCAATCCTTCCCAAGCCAAATCGATAATCCTTTTGGAGGGACATCTGAGGAAACTAGGGGCCCTTATCAACTTGTGCTGCCAAGGTCCTATCCTTATCAATCAAACCAAAACATCATACAAATATTGCACAACATGGGGGGACTCACTGTGCATACCCTTACCCACCATCCATATATCCATCTCAACTACAGTTATAGAACAAACTTAGGCAAATGTCAGTGCAAATTGCAAACCTTGAAGAAGCTGAAACACAACAAATGGCAGATCAGATCTTGAAGGAGTCGAAATGCAATATGCCCAAGCTATCAACTATATCAGCAGGCACCTGAATACAATCGAGAAATGACTAGACGCCATTGAAGCCGATGGAGAAGGGACTCATGCCAAGAAAGCAGGTACTAGTGGGCTTCCAAAGGTTTCCTCTAACCAGCATCCTATGCTGAAGGTCAGTAGCCTACAACCTTACTCACCTCATAGGCAACAGACTAATGCTGACGCTTTCCATAGCCCATAGTCCATGCTATGTTCTTTGATATGTGTGGACTTGATATGACCGGAACCAAGAAAGAGTGTGCCCTCAAATTGTGCAGTGTGAAGCCCCTTGCAAACAGGAGTGCATTCGAGGTTGTTGGCAATAAGGAGATCTGGCATCCAAACTGGGCTGGAAACTTGAACAAACCTGTGAATACGCAGTTTGTGCAGGCTGCAGTCGACCAGATCTGGCAAAACGAGAAGGTCAGAACTAGTTTCATATATCCGATTGAATTGATATGTACTCACAACTCACAACTCTCAGAGGCTTTGAACCACAAATAATGGCAAAGGAGAAATCAATGCTAATAATTTTTTGAAGATGGTTATGACATCCTGTGTCAAGACTTACCTCTAAAATGTCCACAAGCAACATAATTGCAGGTTCAATGATCTGGATAAATATGAGGATGCACTCATTACTGGGTGCCATAGAGCACGTTGTCAAGGGGTAAATATCTGTTGGGATAAGTCTTCAATTGATATTGACACAACTCTATTCAGCACACCAAAACACGTAGACAGGTGGCCAAAGATCACTGCTCCTTGAAAGGGATTCCGGTGGATGAAGCGATGGCTGCACTTAATACAGATTTTGCCAGCAATGTTGAGACTTGTGGATCTGATACTGAAAATGCAAGTGATACCACAGCAAGGCATACAAAAGCTGGGTTGGGGGCCTTATCAAACAAGTCCATTGGACAATCGTGGAGGAGTGTTGATATGAGTGAATGAATAGACAAGAAGGGCTTTGGGAACTCACTTCAGGATGGTAGTACATTGCCTTCGTCCAGTGGCTCTCATTTAAGCCCTACCAAGTGAAGCAAAGCAACATGGATTCCTGGGAAATTTGGGGACCCCCACATAAGAAGAGACAACGTCTGGCAACAAACATCTCCAAAATTTTCAAAAAAGAGTTCGATCCACAGCCTTCTGACACAATAGTATCAGATCACCCACTGTTACAAAAGCTCATGCTATACAAGTCCATGATAGCACTGTCTTGGCTGAATAGCCATCCAGACTTCCCAAATATCTGATCTGGAGGGGAGTGGCTTGTTGGGTTTGCCAATTGTTTGGAGAGAAGTGAGCTTCATGATATAGATTGGAATCATCTGGACAAACTTACTTTGTGGCAAATGGGGAATGGAAGGGAGATTAAGTCTGATCACCCAGCTGAAGCAGGGCCTTCATCTCAGATGACATAAAAACTCATCGTATATTTTCATGCACTAAACATCATTTGTTAAACTCTGTTACCTCCTGGTCCAAGTATGTCATGTCTGTCACTGTTTTTCACTGTTAGTAGTTTGTATGTTTTTTTTTTTTTTTTTTTTTTTGAATAAAATTTTATAGTCTACACTTGGTAGTTTGTATGTTGTCTGCCACTTGCAATCAATGGACATACCTTTGCCAGATCGATCATTGCCCATGCTTTTGTTTTGCCACATTCTATAGATACTGTTGTTAGCACGAGATGGCCTTGGATCCAGTCCAGGTTGATAAGAGCCAGAAAATGGGGATTAATATTGGGGACCTTGTATTCTCCAATCTCCCAGAGACAGACATTGACAGCTTGGCTGTGTGTCCAAGAGATTTAAATTCTGGAATTTGAACACTGGGATCTGAACTCACAACTTGTCCCACAAGACATTGCACTCCCCTAACCAAGTCTTGAACCAATGGACTTGTCCAAACTGCAATAGATATACAAGCTGGCAGAATTCTTGAGTTACCTGGAAGATTTCCAGAATCTCTCCATATCCATTGACTGGATCTGATCCTAGGACACAGATATGAATGAGCGAAGACCAATTCGAACCTACTGTAAGAGATATATAATACTGCTTGCTGTCCACAACAACATATTCGAAGAACATGGCTGATCAGTTGAGCAGAACACTGTTGTGTGGGACCAGTCGATTGGCTTGACAGTGCACAGGTGCATGGGGGAACCTCAAATAAATTGTATTAGTGAGGTAACGATAGGTGTCTGATGACATGTTTGAGGTTTGGCATCATAGACTAAGGGAATATGGATTGAGCCCTGTCACGTATGACCATGAACGAGTTCTCATCTGCAACTATAATCAGTTAACACATACTGTCATCCTTCTTTCTCTTCAACCACTACCACTGGGTCTAGGGTTGTTGGTTCACCACCCCTACCCTCCTTCATCATCGATGCTATGCTCTCTTGCGACCCCTCCGTCTTCGACTTTCTCAACCATCTTCATGCCCGCTGGTTCCTCGATAGGGACTGGCTTATTTTATTGGTCACATCTGCTCAAAAGGATGATGCCAGATTCATTGTCTGGGTCGAGCTCAAGCCCGAGGCCCACCTGCACCTTGTGCAGTTGGCCTTCAAGCTTATCTCCTCCACCCCCCTCATTCCTGCTGCCAAGGTCAAGCAGGTGATGTATGTCTTCATTCTTGAGTCGCTCAATGGTATCTGTCAATCGACGGCGACCTTTTTTTACCCCCCCTTCCCCTGTAAGGCGGCTGCATAAGCGCACTTGTAAGCCCCAGGACCCTGGCCCAGACCAGCCTGCCCTTGGGGTGCAGGCAGTTGACGCCATGGTGCTCGATGGTCTGGACCGGCCCCCTTCCTCACCCCTTTCTGCCTTGTGCCCTGGCCATGCCCGTGGGTCTGGCCCCCCATTGCCTGTCGACATCCCCACTGTTCGCTCTGGGGACCCTCATTTGGGAGAAGCATTGGCTGGTGGTGGTGCGGTGTCTGGGCCCTCCTGGGTGGGGTTGCCAGCCTCAGCGTGGGGGCTGGACTCTGTGGGTTCTCCCCCTCCCCTTCACCTCCCATCCCCGCCACCTGGCCCCTGGACCTCTTTTGAGGTTGCAGGGCATTTGATTGGTCTCCACTGGTCGCCTTTGCCCGTGGCCAGCCACAAGCGGCCCCCTTCCTCTTCCCCTCCTCTAGCCAGGCCCCCTGTGCCCACATCCCCTCCTCCTTCTGCCTTGACTCTTCTTGCCAAATGTGCACCTGATTGGTGCACGTAGGTGACTGCCTGTCGCAAGCTTGCACAGATGGAACCTTGTGCCATCACCCTGGCAGACATCACAGCAGCTGCTGAAGCCCTCGCCTCCGCCCCCCCCTCCCC
>QFFA01000047.1:11378-26669 GCA_003316565.1 Russula foetens
AAAAAAAAAAAAAAAAGAAGGATCTTGTGTTGGACCCATATATTGTAAAAATGTGTCTTGACAAGACCTGAGAGGAATGAGTATGACAAGTTTGTGATAAATAATATGGCGCACCAAGAAATAGATTGTACATCGGGTTAATGACAATCTGCTGCATGAGGTTGAAATATGGAAGTCGCGAAAGCTGGCTGTAGCAGGTTGCATGGTCCTTGACAAAGTTCTTGCATGAGGTCAGGTTGGGTTGTCGATTGTACTCTTTACCAAGTTGCCAATGCTCTTTATTGGTGTGGGGACAAAATCCTGTAGAGACTGAGGTTGCAAGGGCAGATGGGAATGAATTACACATGTCCTTTCTCAAATGCACTGGGCTTTGACTTATCTTGAAGAATGATCCAGCAAAGGGTACAGAGGTTGGTATGGGAATGGGATGCAAACCCCCTGATTTTATGCACTGTGGGCTTGTCATACATGACTGCGATGAGGATGACATATACCAAACGTCCTGAGTTGATGATTAAGACCTGTGACATCACGTGCCTGATTGATGGGCTTACCATCTGGTCTGCTCTCAGTAGGGGCAGTCATTCCATGCTTCTATAGATGCAAGAGGTCAGAGACAATAGGATGTAAAAACTGCTGGATCTCATCGGGATTCTGCTCCTTTGGACCTGGGAGAATGCTCGTGCAAAGCAAGTTTGATGTCCAATACCTTGATAATGAAATGCAGCACTGATCAAAATAAAAGATAACATGCGTACCAAAACTTGGAAGGGAAATTGCAAATTGAGAAAGATGTTGGACAGGATGAATGCGATGGAGCAATATTACTGTATATGTAAGAGAACCTATGGCAACTGTCAGTCAGTTATTAGCAAGGATTGTAATACACATGGTGACATACTGTCGCAAACTTACTACTTGTTGAGCAGTAGGAAGGGCAGCGACTTGGGCTTGGAGTTGAAGGTGACTGTACCAAAGGCGGAGGAGGGAACAATAGGCAAAGAGGAGTAAGAGGGCAAGGTGGAGGTAAGGCTCCAGAGTAGATGGTGGGGATAGACAAGAGAATAGTCTGGGGACTATTTGCTACAATTCACCGGTCTTATATACTAATACAGGGTGGTCCGTGTGCTACTTAAGGGTAGGTCAATCAACGGACTGCAGGTACGAATCTAACCATATATGGTACAAGGGGATCAGTCAGCTGTATGTTGGAGTCTAGAAGTACATGACTTATTCTGCTGCGCAATGGCATGATTGCTGCGTAGATGAGTAAGGCTGCTGTGCAGCTGAGTAAGGCCTTCTGATTGGGCCGGGGATCTCAGGGTTGATTTGGTCATTCCAATTGTCTTCTAGACATCAGTAATGGGGCAGACCGCTTTTCTGAAGCGGACTGTTTGCATCATCTGGACCACTTGTCCGCTAGGGGCGCGTGACTGGACTTGGGCATATGACACATCACGTGATCTCAAAAGTGCGGAGGGGTCACGTGAGGTTTCCCAGGATCACATAACCCCGGGTTCGACTTTAACACTTGACTATAGCTTGGCTTTAGGGGCAGGACTCGTGGACTTAGAGGTATTACTAGCGATCCCCTCTTTAGCTTGGGTGTTACAGGAGGCGGGTGTGTCACGGGTACTTGCACACATGCTTGTGCAGTAGTCACAATTGCGGCCGAAGGCTGCGGTCATGACACATACCAGTCAACACCAAGATACATGCCAATACACAACTCCCCATGAGGTCTGTTCCTCTCATGTGGTAGATTTGAGAAAAAGAGATTGCCATCAGGTGACTTGAGGCTAAGATGACAAGCATTACCATCAAATATATCTGTGTATACTATTGTTGCAGTCATAGTGGTCAAATGTCCCGTCAATGGTCAGTCACATGTCACGGTAACATTTTCATTCTCTGCTAGTAGGGGTGCATGTGTCATGTCAGAGTTGCTGGTTATGTATTATTGAAGGTGTAGTAGTAATAAAGGCAAATGGTATAGTGGTTGTTATGTTTTGCTTACACAAGTGAGCATGGTGGGCCCGTCGGTTCGATTCTGTGCTGGTGTAATATATTTTTTCATCAACCACATTAGCCCTTCAGCATCGGATATGCTTCTTTGTTAGTTTCCCATCTAATTTTATGTATTGAAATTTTTTTACTATCTTCTGCTGCTTCTACACACTGTTTCAGAGATTGGGTACAAAATGATCCTCAGTTTCCGTTTGTTGACTTTGGGTATTGGCCCACGTGCCCCAGTTCCCGTTTGTAGCCACTGTGGCTGACTCGTCATTTTTGGAATCCCGCATTGCCACATTTTTAAATTCTGAACCAGCAGAGTGACATAGATTGACGACCTCCAAAAAACATGGGAAACCTGAACTAATGGGTTTTTTGTCTGCAAAATTAGATTTCGGGCACTGGAATAGCATAGAATAAACATCTAAAGCAGTATTTAAGGTATAGAGAGTGAGGAAATGGCAGAAATAGCAATCCGACCATTGACGGGCATCTGACCACTACGACTGCAACAATAGTATGCCTGGAACACAGGGTTTGGCCCTCTATTTGTCTAATACTGCCTCAATACCTGGGACCTTGAGAATGGAAGCGATTTGATCTGACAATAGAAGATATGGATATTTGATTAGAGGAACTTTATTTGCACATTGATTCCCTCACTTAGTTTGATCTAAGCAGAAGAGTAGGACTTTGCATGTGGTGCATGTCTCCTGTGCATGCTTGGAGTTGATGGACAGATATACCTTCTAGCAATTAGGGCAGATTGGCAGAATCTGAATGGTAGGATCTAGACCCAGTGCATGTGTAGCCAATTGAAGAGTAATCAAAGGGGTGATTAATGTCGGATCAACAAACATAAGAAGATGTGCTATGATAACAAGTAGGGCGTTGCAGGCAATACAAGGAAGTGTGAATCGGAGATGAAGCCATAACACTACTATGTAAATCACCAATAGGTGGTATAGGATGTGCTAGATATTGGGTATATTTTGGGCTACGTGATTGACTAGAAAAGGGTCAGGATCATCCTCAGAGGGCACTGATGGAAAAAGACAAGAGATTGCGAAATCCTCCTCATTATTGGGTATATCAACATCAGCAAACAACTCTTCATCAACATGTTCCTCTTGTTCTTCCTGGCTGTCCCCAATCAAATCCAGATCAATACCAGTATAGTCAGCTAAGTGTGGAGTCAGGGCATCGAATGTGAATGGTATGTGGGATATAAGGTTATATGGGATCTTCTCCAGATCCTGGCCCTTCTGTATATCGGAATAATTGGGGGCCTCAGAAATGATATCAGTATAAGATACGTTGTTGTGTATGTGGGGGGCTAGAGTGGCCAAGAACATGGGGATATGGTCTGACAAAGAAGTGGGACATATCTGCCTTGTATTGATTTTTTCTGCCCTCTTGAGTTGTGCCCATTCATGATTATGTTTTACCTATAATGGGATGAGCTGCCTGTTACATATATCGCAAAAGCAAAGAACAGGCATGGTCCAGATTTGATGATGTATGCAATAGTTGACAAGGCATTGCACTCCCGTGGAAGTTTTTGGTTAAGTTGGCAAATGCATTAAATTTAATTCAAACATGGTGAATGACAGGGACTTTACACCACGAGAAACTACATGTTTACATCTTCATTTGATTGTGAGCAAGAAAAAAAACATGGGAAAAGACCATGATGAACAACATGTTTATATCTTAGTATACTTCGACTGGGGCTGTTTCTTGTTGACCTTCCTCTGTTCTGAATGAGTGAAGGGTCTGTGATAAGACATGACATACATACCTTCAGGTTGTTCCCTCCACCAGTGGGTTCCTCATCCAGGTTGTCCTGTTCATAACAAGAGGTATTGACACATACTAGTTGAAGAGGGTAAAATGCACCAATAGGTACATGTCATCATCAAGGTCAGCCAAGTCACGTTGTAGTTAAGATGGCATAATTTCGAACAGATCAGATATCACCTGGGCTGGATTGGGCTTTGGTTTTGACACAGATGATGAAGGGACTGGTGGTGCAATGGGCCTTGTGGTCAAGGGGGATGACGTGTAGGTTGGTGAAGGGGCCAGGGTTTGGACAGGGGTCTCAGCCAGAGCAGTGGAAAGCTTTGATTCAATTATCCTTGACTTCTTGAGCAAGGCAGCTCTTGAGTTTTTGATGGCTGGGTGAAGCACCATGTCTATCTTCTGAAATATGCATGGGACCACATCAAGAAAATGAATGGCAATTGGAAAACATGTTACTTACACTTACAATGTTACCCTTGGGAGTTGAAGAAAACAAAACAGCAAGGTCTGTAGCAGGTTGGGTTGTAAATGAGAACTTGAAGGTGTTGTGAGCTTCAGTGATAGCTTTTGAGCATTTGACGATAGGGCAATACACTGTATCTATGTTCTGAAATATGAGTGGATCAGTATTGAGACAAGCACTAGTACCTGGAAAATATGTTACTAGTACTTACAATGTCACCTGTCAGCATCGTAGAAAAAGAGAGGGCAAGTTCTGAACCAGGTTGGGATGTAATTGAGAGCTTCAAGGTGTTGCTACCTTCTACGATTTCCACCATAGTAGGAGAGGTGACAATAAGGAAGACAACTTTGGGGAAAATGCAAAGAATGTGTAAGCAGGAAATGTCTTGGATAAACAGATGCAGATTAGACAGCACATATGTGTCAAGAGCAAAAAGCGAGGTTGATTTAAGGTGGGACTAGGAATTAATGTGATGGTAAAAGAGCCAAGTGGGAAATGATAGGATTAGATATCACAATGGCCTGAGTGACATCGGTTTATAGTAAGAAAACTTATAGGGGATGTCCCAATTTTTGTCGTGTTGGTTTATGGTCAGCAAAATAAACACATTTCCATAGTAAGTGTTTTTACAGGTAGGAGTGTATTTTGTTTCAAAAAGTAGTCAAAAATATGAGCACTTGATTTTTTTTAAAAAAGTAATGAACAAGAGTTATTCTACTTATGAATGTGATCGTGATGCACTTTATTTCAAGTGATTTGGATGTGTTTTGAGGGAGGCATTGCAGAAATAAAATCTGCGCTTGGTTAGATGTTGGAAATCCCTGCTTTGGACTGTAATACAGGGTGGTCTGTGTGCAGCCTTTAGGGCTGGCATCAGTACAGGAGACAGGTGTAATATATACTTATATGGTACAGGGTCAGGAGAGTCTATGGGGAATCCAACGATCCAATTGGGGATTTTAGGGAAATCCAAGGTCTAGGAAGATTCCTAATATGGAACATACTCTTTTTTTTTTTTTTTAATTCAGCGGTCGTGGGTTCTGTGGTATTCCCTACTATTTCCTACTATATGTCGGAGTCTGTGTCTACTGTACATAAAGCAAGCTGCAAACAAGTACACTAAGGGCCTACCAAATGCACGTAGCGGCTACTCACCAGGGGCACCTACACTGCTGCCTACCCACTAAAGGGACCCCAGGGCGGACCATAGGGATGGGGGCATTCCCAAAGGAGGGGCTGGCCAGGCCACTCTCTTGCTTGTGGCTGCTTGAGGAGGTATAAACTTGACCGACATGAGTAAAGCGCTAAAGGAGTGAATCAATAGGAAATGGGTGATATGAAGACACAGTGGGAGTACGCCAGAGTGAAGAGAGGAGGTAATGTGTGAAAGGACAGGCCGGGGTCACCTGTAGCCAGAATTTGACATTCATCAGCAACCAGAGAATGCCTTAGAAGGGGGGGGGGGCAGAGGCGAGGGTGTAGGCAGCTGCATCAATATCTACCAGCTGGACTGAGGAAATCCCACTATGAGAGGCCAGATGCTGGGCCTTGACCCAGGCCTGCCAATCAGGGGCCAGGTGCTTGGGGCCAGTACCGACTAAAGGAGGGGGAGAAGTGGGCACAGGGGGCCCATCAGCAGGGGGAGGGGAAGAGGAAGGGGGCTGCTTGTGGCCAGCCATAGGAGGGGTCACTGGGAAGTGACCAATCAACTTTCCAGAAACCATGAAGGACTGGAAGGGGCTAGGCAGCAGGGTAGAGAGGTGGAGGGGAGGCGGAGAGCCCACAGAGTCCAGGCCCCATGCCGAGGCTGGCAACCCTACCCAGGAGGGCCCAGACACTGAACTACCACCAGCCAATGCTCTTCCTGAAGGAGGGTCCACAGAGCGAACAGTGTGGACATCGACAGGCGATGGAGGGCCAGACCCACAGGCACGATCAGGGCACAGGGCAGAAAGGGAAGGGGACAGGGGCTGGTCCAGACCATCGAGTGCCATGGTGTCGACTGCCTGCACCCCAAGGGCAGGCAGGTCCAGGCCAGGATCCTGGGGCTTACGAGTATGCTTATGTGGCCTCCAAAGGGGAGGGGGGGTAAAAAATGTGGCTGTCAACTGACAAAGCCTATTGAGCGACTCAAGGAGGAAAACGTACATCACCCGCTTGACCTCGGCAGCAGGGATGGTAGGGGATGAAGGCATGAGCTTGAAGACAGACCTCACCAGGTGAAGGTGGGTATCGGGCTTGAGTTCAATCCAGATGATGAACCCATTATTGTCCTTTTGGGCAGACGTGATGGAAGTGATGAGCCAGTCCCTATCGAGGAACCAGCGAGCGTGGAGAAAGTTAAGGATATCAAAGACTGAAGGGTCGTGAGCAAGTTTCATAGTCGATGAGAAGGGGCAGGGGTGATAAATCAGCAACCCTAAGCCCAATGGTGGTAGTACGGGAAGAAGAAGGATAATGGAACGTACTCTGGAGAGGCTATGGGGAATCCCCTGGAGAATCAATCCCCTTCATATTGGTAAGCCCTCTTGGCTTGGTAATCTTGATTACCTTCCAGGTATTGGTCAATAGCTTAGTAACTCATCCAAAGCAGATGGGATCACATATTCTCTGATCACATGATCAGCCTAGGTCATGTGACAGGTCATATGACCTGGAAAGTGGGAAAAGATTATATGACCAGTCAGGTGATACTTTCCCAGGGTCATATGACCCAAAGTTAGACTTGGTCACTTCACTGTAACTCAGCTTTAGAGATGGGGTTTGTGGACTTAGGGGCATCATTCTTGATCCCCTCTTAAGGTCATGTAATCCAGGAGTGTATGCAGAAGTCATGAACATGGCCTTCAGCCATGATCACGATAGCCCTAGACTGAGCATATAAGTTTAACCTCATCAAGTCCAGTGCCACAGTCCAACAAGCCTTTGCACCTTCGCCCCTACAAGATATATTTGGGTCCCCAGTACCACAAGCCTATACTGCTTCTCCATCGATCTCTGCTGTCAGCAGTTCCTCTCAATATAAAGCCACATACCCTTTGTCCCCATTATTGCCAGTAGCAGGCCCCTCGAACTTTGTAGGAGCCTATGACACATTCCTTCACCCAGTACTGCTCTCACCACCTCCTACTCTGTCGAGCTCCTCTCCAGTCAACCCACTCCTCCTTCTTGCAAAAGTTGCCCTCGAATAATACTGTTGTAACAAAAAGCAAACCACCATCAACTACAGGACCTCCAACTCTTCTGTGGGCAACTTCCCCTCATCACCACAGCTCCAGTACCCACCACTCACCACCAATGAAGATGTACTGAAGCTTACTCTTCCCTTACCAGTTACCCAAGCACCTGTTGCCACTATACCATCGCCTGGTTCTCCAACCCGCTCTCCATCTCCCAACTATATTGTCCGAAGTCCTTTGCCTATCATCGCTACCACCCCTGTACTCCCACTTCCCAATGTCGAACTCTTCCCTCAGCTTTTTGCACCACCTCCATGCTTGGATCAAGTCGACTGGCACCTGCATTTGTATAGGGTTATTTACAAACAAGGAGAAAAATTCTGGTGTCCGCAAGTTGAGTTCCTCAGTCCCAATTTCTTCAGCTAAATCCCCCATGTTCAAGATTTAGAATTTGCGCCTACCCATTTTGTCACCCCATTCTATAGACTTTCTTACCATGATATGCATATTAGTGCCTTGGATGTCCTTCCTTCCATTAGTTGGAGGTGACTGATGAAGAGCAAGAGGTAGGCGATATAGAGCAAGAACAAGGAGATGGCTAGGTAGAGCTGAGGCTCCAGAGTGGACAGTGGGGGGTAGATAAGAGAATAGTCTGGGGACTATTCACTACAATTTATAAGTCTTATATACTAATATAGAAGGGTCTGTGCGCAGCCTCTAGGGCCGGCACTGGTATAGGTGACAGGTATAATCTATCTATATATGGTACAAAGTGATCAGTCAGCTATATTTCGGACTATGAAAGTATATGAGTCATCCTGCTGTACAGGTGAGTCATCATGCTGCGCGATGCTGTGTAATGAGTAATCCAGGTCTTGTGCTTGGTAATCATTATTACCATTCTAAGTCTGACTGCATAGTTGTGAGGTCACTCTTTATAAGGAGATTATTGATCAAGAGATATTCCTTATATAGGAATATTTGATAAGTCTGAGCTTTCCCATTGGTTAATCTCTGACTGCATGACCGTGCTCTCAAGGGAGAATCTTATAGAGTGTCCCTTGCCTTGAGGCACATTCTCTTTAGGCAGATCATGTGTGTTTTCCCACAGTCATGTGGGGTTTACCAGGATCACATGCACCTTCCATAGTCATGTGCAATGTCCTAGGATCACATGTCTCCAAGTTCAACTTTGCTACTTGACTATAGCTTAGCTTTAGGGGCAGGGTTTGTAGATTTAGGGGCATTGTTCTCAATCCCCTCTTAAGGTCCTGTGATCCAGGGGTGTGTGTGGGAGTCATGAATGTGGCCAAAGGCTGCAATCATGACAGTATCCTCTCTTTAGGCTTTCCTTGTGCCTACAAGGCTTAAACTTGTCTGTGTTATGTTTCAAATTTCTGTAGTAGTTCCTTGGCATGTGTTAGTTCTTTTTTTTTTCTTTTTTTTTTTTTTTTGGAATTGGTTTATTGTTGCACCATACGTAAAGATAGTACCGACAGCACTACCACTACCGACTACAGTCCACTCTGTATATACACAGCCCAGAACAGAGAGTGACACACATACTACAGCTCCAACTTACTGGGGGACTTCTCACTGCCGAACTACCCAATTTGGGGGGTCCTATATTGCATGCAAGCACAAGGACTATAAGGGCATTGCCACAACACTGCCTAACCAATGGAGGGAGGAGAGAGCACAATTGCACGAGATCACCCAAACCAGGCACAAAGAAAGACCGGGCCACATCTCTTGCCCGGGCTGCAAAAAAGGAGGGGAACCGCCAGCCGGTGGAGGGGCAGGGTGTTAGCCTGTGGCATCTACAAAGGAGGGTGGTGAAGGAGGGTAATATATGTGGCTAGAATGCGGATCTTGAAGGGAGCAGAAGTGCAATACGGGGGGGTATTAGCTGCTGCAGTGATAAGGAGGGAAGCCCATAGGTGCTGGCCATACACACAAGGGCACGGCAACAGCACTCCAAGTGGCCTGGCCACACTAGGCCGGGGGGGCACCGCCGGAGGGAGGAGGAGGGGAGGCAGAGGTGAGGGCTTCAGCAGCTGCTACGAGGTCCGCCTGAGAGACCTGGGGGTTGGCCATCTTTCCCTGCCGCACATTGCATTGAGACGTGATCCATGTGCACCAGTCAGGTGCACATTGCTCGATCAGCATCTGCCAAGCAGGGGGAGGGGAGGTAGGAGGGACAGGGGGCCCAGCCAGGGGTGGAGAAGAGGAAGGGGGCCACTTGTGGCCAGCCACAGGCGAAGGCGACTGGTGGAGACCGATCAAACACCCCCCAACCTCAAAAGAGGTCCAGGGGCCAGGCGGCAGGGAAGGGAGGCGAAGAGGAGGGGGAGAGCCCACAGAGTCCAGCCCCCATGCTGAGGCCGGTAACCCTACCCAGGAGGGCCCAGACACCGTACTACCACCAACTGATGCTCCTCCCAAAGGAGGGTCCTCAGAGCAAACAGTGAGGACGTCAATGGGCGATAGGGGCCTAGACCCACAGGCATGATTAGGGCACAGGGCAGAAAGGGGTGAGGATGGGGGCCGGTCCAGACCATTGAGCACCATGGCATTGACTGCCTGCACCCCAAGGGCAGGCAGGTCCGGGCCGGGATCCTGGGGCTTATAAGTGTGCTTACGTGGCCTCCTCGTAGGGGGAGGGGGGGTGAAAAATGAGGCTGTCGAAAGACAGGCCCCATTAAGCAACTCAAGGAGAAATACAAACATGACCTGCTTAACCTTGGCAGTGGGGATGAGGGGGGAAGAGGGGATGAGCTTGAAAACCAACTGCACAAGGTGCAGATGGGCTTCAGGCTTGAGCTCAACCCAGTCGATGTAGCCGTCATCGTCCTTTTGGGTGGATGTGACCAAGGAAATGAGCCAGTCCCTGTCAAGGAACCAGCGGAAATGGAGGAGATTGAGCATGTCGAACACTGAGGGATCACGGGAAAGCTTCATAGTGGACGAGAGAAGGGAGGGCAGGGGTGATAAATCAACAACCCTGAACCCAGTGGTGGAAGTAGTGGAACAAGAAGGATGATGTGTTAATTCTTTGGCAGGTAGCCAGGAATTTTCAGAGTCTGGGTAACCTTTCCATTTGACTAGATATTGCATGCTTTTACAATAGCAAGTTGTAGAATACAGGATGTATCTTCATTGTTGGGGGTAATTCTAATTTGCAGTTAGTAGCAGTGGCCCATAGTACTTTAAAGGGGCTGTAGTGTCATTGTGCAAGCATTGTGCAAGTTTGGCTTTTGGATGGGTAGTCTGGAGATTCGTGACTTCAAGTAAAATGAGGTCATCCTTGTGGAAAGTGTGTGATGGTTCAGGGGGCTTTCCCTTGCACATTTCATTAGCTATGAGTAGTAGAGCCACTGTGACTTCTTTGCGTATTTGCTCTAGGTATTGTACACATTCATCAACACTTTGTAATCATCCTTCTTTCTCTTCAACCACCACCACTGGGTCTAGGGTTGTTGGTTTTCCACCCCTACCCTCCCTCATCGTCAACATGCCCCTTGCTCACGACCCCTCTGTTTTTGACTTGCTCAATCATCTTCATGCTCGCTAGTTCCTTGATCAGAACTGGCTCATCTCATTGGTCACATCCACCCAAAAGGACAACGCCAGCTTCATCGTCTGGGTCGAGCTCAAGCCCAAGGCCCACTTGCACCTCGTGCGGTCGGCCTTCAAGCTCATTCCCTCTACCCCCCTCATCCCCGCTGCCAAGGTTAAGCAGGTAATGTATGTATTCATTCTTGAGTCGCTCAACGGGATCTGTCAGTTGACGGAGACCTTCTTTACCCCCCCTCCCCCTGTGCAGAGGCCACGTAAGCGCACTCATAAGCCCTGGGACCCTGGCCCGGACCCGCCTGCCCCTGGGGTGCAGGCAGTCAATGCCATGGTGCTCGATGGTCTGGACTGGCCCCCATCCTCGCCCCTTTCTGCCCTGTGCCCCGATCGTGCCCTTGGGCCTGGCCCCCCATTGCCTGTCAACATCCCCACTGTTTGCTCTGGGGACCCTCCTTTGGGAGGAGCATCAGCTGGTGGTAGTGTGGAGGCTGGGCCCTCCTGGGTAGGGTCGCCAGCCTCGGCGTAGGGGCTGGACTCTGTGGGTTCTCCCCCTCCCCTTTGCCTTCCTTCCCCGCCACCTGGCCCCTTCCAGTCCTTCGAGGTTTCTGGAAAGTCAATTGGTCACTTCCCTGCGACCCCTCCTGTAGCTAGCTACAAGCGGCCCCCCTCCTCCTCTCCGCCCCTGGCTAACAGGCCTCCTATGCCCACTTCCCCCCCTCCTGCGCTCCAAACCATGTGGACCTGCATGCCCCCTGATTGGCGGGCTTGGGTCAAGGCTCGGCATTTGGCCTCTTATGGTGGGGATCCCCAGCTCCAGCAGGCGGACATCGACGTGGCCTTTGAGGCCCTTGCCTCTGCCCCTCCCTCTTAGCAGTCTTGCCAGTTTTGCGATGTTCCTTCCGGCTGGCTACCATGTTCCCTCCTTTCCAACCCCCTCCTTTACTCACTGAAATAGTCGCCATGTAGTCACCCTCATTTACAACACTCCTTTACTGTGATTGTCTACCAGTCAAGTCGCTGCCCTCCTCAAGTGGCCGCTGCAAGAACATAGCCCAGGCCACCCCTGTCCGCTTGGTATTGGTGAAGTCGTGCCATCAACTGCTCCCTCCCTCTGCCAGCTAGGCAGTGTTGTCAGCAAGTCCCTAAAAGCCACAAGATCAGCTCTTTCTCATAGGCCCCCTTGATTGGGTATAGGGATGGCGGAACCCCTGGTGAGCTGTAGTCGCATATGTGATTGGGCCCATTCATAGTGGCTCGCTTTATGTACAGGTAGCATGGACTCTGGTGTAGATGTAGAAATTGCGGGGAATACACGGATCCCGCACCGCTGAATTCTAAAAAAAAAAAAAAAAGGTACAATGGTGGTTTAAAGGTGGGCTGAAACCCGTACCAGACTTCGAATGGTAATTTATGGGTGCTGTGATAAGGGTGTGCATTGTGCACAAATTCAATAATGGGGAGTAAGTCTGCCCAAGTATCCTGTTGGAAGTTTCCACAGATACGAAGGTATTGCTCAATTTCTTGGTTAACTCATTCAGATTTTCTGTCCATCTGTAGGTGAAATACTGTAGAGAGCCTTTGCTTGATTCCTAGTTTTTGCCATAATTTGCATGTTACTTGTGCTGCAAATTGTGGTCCCTGGTCCGAAATGATTGTTAAAGGGAAACCTGTGTGTTTCTATATATTGTCCATTAGTAGTTGGCTAGTTCATTTGGCTGTGATAGTCTTGTGGCAAGGTGATAGAATGACTGCTTTGCTGTAACAGTCCACAACTGTAAGGATACTATCATATCCTTTTGACTTTGGAAGGTCTACGATGAAGTCCATGGTAATGGTCTTCCAAACCCCAGTAGGGATTTTATTTAGTTTGATTGGAATTTTGACTGGGGGTTGTATCTTTGTCGCTTGACAAGTAGTGTATCCTTTAACATAGTTTTTCACAAATTCTGTGATTCCTGGCCACCAATATTCTCACGTGATGAGTTCAATAGTTTTCCATTCTCCAGGGTGGCCTACAGTTCATGGCAGACATTTCTGGCATCCGACTAAGCATAGAATTTGTTTTTGAAATACCTCTCTCAAAACACCACCAAATTGCTTGAATTCAAGTGCATTCTGTTTACATTTAAAAGTAGAATAAGACCTATACAAAAGTTTTTCAAAAAAAAATAAGTACCTATGTCACCAGACCCAAATTGACACAACATCACCAAAAACTGTATTCCCATACTGTGCGCGCTTAAAAAATACTTGAAATAAATTATTAAGACTATTTATGACAAAAGAGGACCATTTATCAGGGCATGGAGGGTGTGTAGCCAGGCATGCAAGCAAACACTGTGTATGCACACAGTAAGGGGGCATTTCCTAATCGGTATGGAGCAGGCCATGTGACCCATTATGTATGCACCATATATATGCTATGTATGAAGGACTTGAAAGTATGGATGATATCAGCAGAAACCCTTAATCGAATATTCTGGGACTAAAATGGTGCACGCAGGGCTGAGGTCTGAAAGTTGCTGCACAATCAGCATGCTATAGTATTGGGTGCACTCAGATTCCACCCAGGGATATGTGGCCAGCCAGGAATCTAAGCTGCGAGTCGAGTCCTTATTGATTCCGCTTCCACAATTGGTCAATCAAGAATTCGCCAGAATTCTAAAATTAGCTCAACTCTCCAAATGAGTCACCCCTGCCCCTTTCTACAAAAAAAATTGGGAATCTCAAATTGACATAGGCGCCTAAAACCCAAAAATTGCAGAATCAACTCCTTTTACCCACTTTCCTTCCTAGATTTCAATCGCTCAGCTGGTACTTCAATATTTAAGTGCTGGCTCATATGCTGGAAATGTCCACCATGAACTGTAGTAGGTCATTGTGAAAGGTCTGTACAACTTTGCATTTGAGGTCACCGTTATTAGGGATGTAAATGAGTCCCTTGTTCAAGATAAGGCCTTCTTCATAGTTCCAGTCTTGTAGGCCTTTAGTAACACTTCAAGGGCCACTAATGAGGATTTCTTTTAGCAGTTGGCCTGTAAGGCGATCCAATTTTATCGCATCTTGTATCGCAATTTTCAAATCAGTGTTTAAAGCGATAGGAATTGCTGTGGTTTGTAGTGTTTGAATTCAAAATTTGTCTGGGGTGAGCAAGATTTTTTCCACATTATCAGATGCTATCCCCTCTTTATAATCTGGCTGCTGTGACAGAGCATCAGCTTTGTTTATTTTGCCAGGTTTTGGGATAATTTCATAGTGAAAATTGCTTAGAAACAGTGACCAACGTGCTTGGCAGCATGACAGAGTTTGCTGTGTAGTAAAATATTTGAGATTCGTGTGGTCTGAAAAGATCTTTGTAGTGTGTGGACTACCTTGCAAGTAGTGTCGGAAGTGCTTTAGCACATGTATAATTGCTAGTAACTCTTTATTGTGGATTTTGTAGTTGCGTTCCACTAGCTGTAGTGATTTCGAGTAGTAGGCAACTGGATGTGAATGACCTAATGTGTCGTTTTGTTCAAGTATAGCTCCTGTAGCATAATTACTTGCATTAGTGATTAGGGTAAAAGGATGATCATAGTCTAGGAGTGCGAGGACTGGTGAAGTAGTCAGAATGTGTTGTAATGTGGTGAATATGTTTTTGCATGAAGAAGTCCAATTCCAAGGCATTGTCTTCTTGGTGAGGTCAAATAGCAGTTGTGCCAATGTCGAGTAATCTTGTACAAAGCAGCAATAGAAATTGCAAAAGCCCAGGAATTTCTGTATGTCCTTAATTGATTTGGGGCATGGCCAATCTTTAATAGCTTTGAGTTTGACTGGATCCATGTGTAGTTCTCCTTCAGAGATAATAAGGCCTAAGTATTCAACTGAACATTAGTTGAAAGAACACTTGGAAGGCTGCAAGTAGAGGTCAAGTTCTTAAAGACATTTGAGAACGTGATGCGTAAAGGCTAACAATTTGTTCAGAGTTGATGCAAAGATGAGAATGTCATCAAGGTAGACAATAATGTGTCCTGTAGCGATAAGGTTGGCTAGTTTTGTGTCCATGAATGTCTGGAATGTCACAGGGGTGTTGCAAAGCCCAAAGGTCATGACTAGTGATTTGTAGAGGCCAAGAGGGGTCACAAAGGCAGTTTTCCATTCGTCGCCTTCTTGTATCCGTATATTGTTGTATCCCTATCGTATGTCCAACTTGGTGAAGAACCACACACCAAGTTAGTGTTGCAGCAGCTTGCTGAGCTGCTCTGAGCCAAGCCCTCT
>QFFA01000048.1:0-34316 GCA_003316565.1 Russula foetens
ATGTTCATTCTGGCCGGTCCAGGGAACTACCCCGACCGCCATGGCCCGGCACCTGCAGTGGTTCTCCCCCTTGTGGGTCTACCCCCCGCATGGCAGCCCCTACTGCAAGGGCTACCGGCACTTTCCCGTACCTGGCACATGCTTCGCTAAAGCCCGAAGGCGCGGATCCGCGATGTGTCCAGGTCTCTGCCTTGCCCGGTGAGGCAGACCAACAGCTCACCGGACTAACCACCCCGGGCCGAAGAACCCCGGGGCACTGGGTGGCCTGTCCATGGGTCCCTCCAACGGTCCCACATGGCTGCTCGGCTGGTTATTATTTCACCAATTCCCAGTTTTACACAACCCTTATCCCGAAGGACCCAGAACGGGCAGCGGAAACTGCATTAGGGCAATGGGGGACTCACCAACCGGCTCAACCCGAAGGGAACCAGAAGGGAATCCAGCCCAGGACAGACTCACCCAAAGGGAATCACGTCCCAAATGGGGATAGACTCACCCGAAGGGAATCACACCCCAATGGGGGATTGAACCCCCAACCTCTGCAGGACACACCCGCAGAGGAAAGAGGGGATGGGCAACTACACCACCCCGCCCCCCTACACCACCCCGCCCCCCTTTGGCCAGGCCACTCGGAGTGCTATGTGCCACACCCTCGTGCGTGCAGCCGAGCACCCCAGGGCATCCCTCCCTATCGCTGTAGTAGCTAATACCCCCCCGCATGCTTTACACTCATTTGAAGATCTGTAGATTAAGTCCCATCTGTTAACCCTCTTTTTCCGCCCCCCTTCATTGATTGCTGTGGGTTCTACCCCCACCGCCGCCGGCTGGTGGTGTCCTCTCCTTCTTCGTGGCCTGGGCAAGAGAAGTGGCCCGGTTCTTTCTTGTGCCTGGTTTGGGTATACGTCGCGCATGACCTCTCCCCTCCCTCCGTCGGTTAGGCGGTGTCATGGCAACACCTCGCAATGCCCCTGCGTTAGCGCACAATACAGGGCTCCTCTTTTGGGTAGTCCAGTGGCGGGGTCCTCCCGGTGAGTTCATCAGTTGCAGTATTGGGTTGCCCTTGTCCTGGGCTGCTTTGTACAGAGAGGTCCGTAGTTCGGTATACACTGTCAAATACCTCACTTGGTTCGTGACAATAAATCGTTATTCAAAAAAAAAAAAAAGAAAAAAAAAAAAAAAAAAGTCTGAGCAATGCTAATCAATGCTGATCTTCCCAAGACTTACTGGTTTGACACCATGTGCTACGCAGTATACATCCACAACATCTCACCGACACACATACTGGAGAACGAGACACCGGAGGAAGCATGGAGCAGGAACAAGCCCGACATCTCCAACCTATATGTATTTGGGGCACGAGCCTTCATCCACATCCCTAAGTCTCAAAGATATAAGCTCAGATTGCATTCACTCATCTGCACATTCATAGGGCTAGCTCGTCAGCAGAAGGCATACTGCCTCATCCATCAAGAAACTCAATGATTCCTGGAATCATGTGATGTCATCTTTGATGAAGGCAAACGCCGATACGAGCGATTAACCATTGAAAACAGTAATGTCAACACAAGCACAACTACAAATCAAACACAAGTGCAAGATCAAGCACAATTGAACCACATCACCCAACTGGATCCACCATAACTTCAACTTACTCAACCGCAAAACCAAGTGCCAACAATACAACAACCAACATTATTGTGGCCAAAGCGCGCCTCATAGATACCAGTCTGTGGGAATGATCCTCGATCCTCAGTCTCATCTTATGGACCCCGAGTGCAAAGTGAATGTACAAGCTTAGCCCGCATCGACACAATGCTGGATCCGAAGACATATGCAGAGGCGATAAAATGTCCTGATGCTGACATGTGGGATGCCACTTGCGAGGAGGAGAAGAGAAGCTTCGAAATCATGGGGGTATACGACGTGGTCCCATGGCCTGAAAATTGAAAAATTTTAGGTAGCAAGTGGGTCCTACACATCAAACAAGGGCCAGATGGAGCAATCCAAAAATATAAGGCCCACATTGTAGCGCAGGGATTCACGCAAGTAGAAGGTGTGGACTTCAATAAGACATTTGCACCTGTGGCCAAGCTCACTTTACTACACGCCATACTTGCATTAGCCATGGAACTAAACTGGGAAGTCCACCAGATGGATATGAAGGCGGCGTACCTCAATACAGAACTTGAAGAGGAAATCTACATGCTGCCCCAGCCCAGATTTGACATTCCTGAGGGTATGGTGCTAAAACTGAAAAAGGCCATCTATGGTACAAAGCAGGGCGGCTGCACATGGTATAAAAACATCAAGGCCAAGCTAGAAAAAATGGGGTATACACACACCGAAGCTAATCATGGCATTTTCGTTTGATTTTGAGACGGTGTCATTTCCATCATTCTACTCTACATCGACAACTTTACCATGGTCTATAGGGACATCAAGCTCATTGAGGGGGACAAAGAGGCTTTGAAGGAAGCTTACGACATGACTGACCTAGGAGAAATAGCATATATCCTAGGGATCCATGTCAAACACAACCACAAAGCAGGCCAGATCAAGCTGTTGCAGCAGTGGCAGATTGAAGAAATTCTCAAGCATTTCAGGAAGAACGATGTCTGGACCATCAGCACACCAGCCCTCACAAACGAGCACCTGCACAAATTAGAACATCCAGAAATAGACATCAAGTCTTACCAACAAGCTATCAGAGCTCTTATGTATCCGATGTTGGTTGGGAACATGACCCAATCTGGCCTATGCTGTTGGGATACTCTTTTTTTTTTTTTTTTTTATAATTCACCGGTAGGCTTCCGGGGTTAACCCATTTCTATACTACACACCGGAGTCTGTATACTCTGTATGTAAAGCGAGCCACTACAGTACCTAAGGCCCAACTAAACATATACGGCGATAGCTCACCCGCGTGTCCTGTCAACCCTATACCCCTAAGGGACCTTGTGCGAATGCCGATCGTGAGGGCGTTTCGGGGAGATGCTGACGACACCACCTAGCTGGCGGAGGGAGGGAGCGGTCGAACAGCACAACTTCACCAATACTGAGCATGACAGGGGGAAGCGGGGCCACAGTCTTGCAGTGGCTGCTTGAGAAGGAGATAACTTGACTGATGGGAATCCTCCTTTTCCTTCAACCACCACCACTGGGCTTAGGGTTGTTGCTCTGCACCCCTACCCTCCCTCATCGTTAACATGCCCCTCACTTGCGACCCCTCTGTTTTTGACATTCTCAATCACTTTCACGCTCGCTGGTTCCTTGATAGGAACTGGCTCATCTCGTCGGTCACATCTGCCCAAAAGGACGATGCTGGCTTCATTGTCTGGGTGGAGCTCATGCCCGCGGCCCATCTGCACCTTGTGCGGTCGGCCTTCAAGCTCATCCCCTCCACCCCCCTCATCCCCACTGCCAAGGTCAAGCGGGTGATGTACGCATTCATCCTTGAGTCGCTTAATGGGATCTGTCAGTTGACGGAGACCTTCTTCACCCCCCCTCCCCCTGCGAGGAGGCCGCGTAAGCGCACTCGTAAGCCCCGGGACCCCGGTCCGGACCAGCCTGCCCCTGGGGTGCAGGCAGTCGACGCCATGGCACTCGATGGTCTAGACCGGCCCCTGTCCTCACCCCTTTCTGCCTCGTGCCCCGGCCGTGCCTGTGGGTCTGGCCCCCCGTCGCCTGTCGACGTCCCCACTGTTCGCTCTGGGGACCCTCCTTCGGGAGGAGCATCAGCTAGTGACGTGGCGGTGTCTGGGCCCTCCTGGGTAGGGTCACCAGCCTTGGCGTGGGGGCTGGACTCTGTGGGCTCTCCCCCTCCCCTTCACCTCCCTTCCCCGCTGCCTGGCCCCTTCTGGTCCTTCAAGGTTTCTGGAAAGTCGATCGGTCGCTTCCCCACGGCCCCTCCTGTGGCTGGCCACAAGCGGCCCCCCTCCTCTTCCCCTCCCCCTGTTGGGCCTCCCACCTCCCCTCCCCCTGCGCTGTACACCCCGATCGACCAATGCGCGCCTGATTGGCGTGCGTGGGTTGAGTCGCATCGTCGTGCTCGGAAGCGAGGTGTCCTTATGGTTTTTCAGGCAGACCTTGCAGCGGCTGCTGAAGCCCTCGCCTCCGCCCCCTCCTCCCCTCCCTCTGGCGGTGCCCCCCCGGCCTAGTGTGGCTGGGCTGCTCGGAGCGCTGTGTGCCGCGCCCTCATGCGTGCGGCCGAGCACCTATGGGCCTTCCTCTTCATCGCCACAGCGGCTAATACCCCCCTGCCCCTCCTTCCCAATCCCTTGCATTGCGCCGTATTCAAATCTCCCCCTTCACCACCCTCCTTTGTCGACGCCGTGGGTTAACAGCCCACCCCACCGCCAGCTGGCGGTTCCCCTCCTTTTTCACAGCCCGGGCAAGAACATGGCCCGGCTTTTCTTCGTGCCTGGTTTGGGTGCACCTCGTGCAATTGAGCTCTCCCCCCCTCCGTCGGTTAGGTGGTGTTGTGGCAACACCCTTATGGCCTCTGCGCTTGCATGCAACATGGGGCCCCCTTTTGGGTATCTCAGTGGCGAGGAGTCCCCTGGTGAGTTGGGGCCGTAGTATGTGGGTCGCTCTTGGTTCTGGGCTGCTTACATACAGAGTGGACCGTAGTTAGGTAGTGGTAGTGCTGTCGGTTCCTGTCTCTACTAGGTATGACAATAAATCAATTCAAAAAAAAAAAAAAAAAAAAAACTTGACCGATGGAGTGGCATTGCAAAGGAATCACGGTTGAAAAGAGGGTAGTACATGATTAGACTCCTTACAGAGGTTCGTGAGAGGAGAGGGAGGAAGGACAGAATGTGGGGCCCCACCAGATCGCATCGGACTCAGGGAAACCGCTAAGAGGGTGGGGGGGCGGAGGTGAGGGCTTGGGCAGCCGCATCGATGTCCACCTGGGAGATTCGGGCACCTCCCGTCCAGGAAACCGTGCATCGGGCCTCGACCCATGTGCGCCAATCAGGTGCAGCGCAATGGGTGTAAGACATGACAGCGGGAGGAGGGGAAGTGGGCACAGGGGGCCCAGCCGGAGGTGGAGAAGAGGAGGGGGGCCGCTTGTGGCCAGCCATGGGTAAAGGCGATTGGTGGAGACCGATCGAACGCCCTGCGACCTCGAAAGAAGTCCAGGGGCCAGACGGCAGGGAAGGGAGGCGAAGGGGAGGGGGAGAGCCCACAGAGTCCAGCCCCCATGCCGAGGCCGGCGACCCTACCCAGGAGGGCCCAGACACCGCCATGTCACCAGCCGATGCTCCTCCCGAAGGAGGGTCCCCAGAGCGAACAGTGGGGACATCGACAGGCAACGGGGGGCCAGACCCACAGGCACGGCCGGGGCACGAGGCAGAAAGGGGTGAGGACGGGGGCCAGTCCAGACCATCGAGCGCCATGGCATCAACTGCCTGCACCCCAGGGGCAGGCTGGTCTGGGCTGGAGTCCCGGGGCTTACGAGTGCGCTTACGCGGCCTCCTTGCAGGGGAAGGGGGGGGGGTAAAGAAGGTCTCCGTCGACTGACGGATCCTGTTGAGCGACTCAAGAACAAAAACGTACATCACCCGCTTGACCTTGGCAGCAGGGATGAGGGGGGTCGAGGGGATGAGCTTGAAGGCTGACTGCACAAGGTGCAAGTGAGCCTCGGGCCTGAGCTCGACCCAGACGATGAAGCCGGCATCATCCTTTTGAGCAGACGTGACCGACATGATGAGCCAGTTCCTATTGAGGAACCAGCGGGCATGAAGATGGTTGAGAAGATTGAACACAGAGGGGTCGTGGGAGAGCGGCATTGTGAGCGAGGAAAAGGAGGGCAGAGGTGATAAAATCAACAACCCTGAACCCAGAGGTGGTGGTAGAGGAACAAGAAGGATGGCTGTTGGGATACTCGGAAGGCACGCTGCTAAACTGGGCAACGAGCACCAATGTGCACTCAACTGAGTCTTCTGCTAGTTTGCGGGGATGAAGGATTGGTCCCTCATCTACCAATGTGGATCCAACGAAGGTCTGACACTCGGCAGATATGCTGACACAGATTGGGCGAATGAGCACAGTGACTGCAGCTCAATATCGGGTTACATCTTCAAGCTGGCAGGAAGTGCCATTAGCTGGTCATCAAAGAAGCAAACCTCTATTGTGCTGTCAAGCACCGAAGCTAAGTACATAGCAGGAGCATACACGACAAAGGAAGCGATCTGGCTAAGGCATTTACTCACCAAGTTAGGACTCGACACCACCGAACCGACCCTACTTTGGATGGACAACCAATCAGCGATGAAGATCGCAAAGAATCCTCAGTTCCATAATTGGACAAAACACATTGAAGTTTGATACCACTATCTGTGCCATAAGGTTGAAGAGGAGGAGATCGAGCTGGAATATGTACCAACTGGGGAACAAATTGCCAATATCATGATAAAGGGTTTACCAGGCAAAAAGCACTCAAAGTTTACAATAGAAATGGGTATACAATGCTAGGTTCAAGGGGGGGTGTTAGACAATCAACACACGTCAATTACGTGATCCACATCTGGTATTTGAACATTATTATTCCATAGGACATTTTCATACTGTATGCTCGCATGCTCAAGATTCCTACACACTTTTTGGTACTCTAAAATACATAAAGGAAACAATATATATAGACCCAGTTCTGTAGCCTAAAGACCTCAGTCACTTCATTTCCAGACTGAGGTCAGTACTCTATTTCTTGTTGGACAACGTACAATAACTGACTCATACATAGCTTAGTAACGTGTTCCTGTGCATGCAGGTTAGCAGCAATCTAGTCACTTCATTTTCAGACTGAGCTTAGTAACATGTTCCCACACATGCAGCCTATCATCGTTCCCAACATTACCAACTGCTCTAAGCATGAACATCTCCCCATGTCTGCCTGTTTTATTGAACTCACAGAGGAGTTCCTTGAGGGTAGCAGGTCATTGTTGGTTAGGGTCTTCTCCCAAAAGTGGACACATCCCCCATATAAGCTGGCCCTCTTGTTGGCTGAGACTGTGGGCCCTCCTCCTACCCTGCCCCCTCCGGCCCCTTCATGCTATGAACAGGCCACTCAGCAATGGGCATCTGACTATGATGCTATGGTCCTGCCTCACCACTCTCCTACCTGGGTATTGGTTGTGTGGCCTGATAGCAACATGCCTCCTCCCTTCACCCTTGGTGCTTTGGCCCATCACAACTGGAGATATTTCTCCACTTACATACAACTTACCACTCGGCATTGCTTTGATGCCAACCACTTCTACAAGTTTCACCCTGGTGCCAGTGACAAAGTAAGATATCTTTGCAGCTTTTCACAGCACCTGGATGGCTTAGTGGTAGAGGGTGGACCCATGAGGGGGAAAACTACTACCAAAGCTGGAAGCCAGGGGAATGCTGGTAGACTGCCTGTCCTTGACCATGAGGTGCTCATATGCCTCTTTCTTGATCCAGACTTCTCTTGCAATATCCAGTTGCATCCCATTGTACATGTCCTGTGGGACTGTCCCTCACACTGAGACCCCTATACTCACTTCTTTGGCCACACCATCTGTTATGATTGCAGCCTTTGGCTGCACTTGTGACTTCTGCACACACTCCTGGTTCACAAGACCTTAAGAGAGGATTGAGAACAATGCCCCTAAGTCTACAAACCCTGCCCCTAATGTCAAGTTATAGCCAAGTAGCAAAGTCGAACTTGGGGACATGTGATCCTGGGATATTACACGTAACTATAGAAAGTACACATGATCCTAGATGCCCCCATATAACCTTGGGAAAATACATGTGACCCATTTAGGAGAGCATGCCTCAATAGACTCTCTATAAGATTCTCCTTATAGAGAGCACGGTCATACAGTTAAAGATTAACCAATAGGAAGGCTCAGACTTATCAAATATTCCCATATAAGGAATATCTCTTGATCAATAATCTCCTTATAAGGAGCAACCTCACAACCAGGAGATCAGGTGTAGAATGGTAATAATTACCAAGCGAGCATCATGGGGATTACTCATCATATAGCATTGCATAGCAAGATGACTTATGCATTTCCATACTCTGACATATAGCTGACTGATCACCTTGTACCATATATAGATAGATTACACCTGTCACCTGTACTAGTGCCGGCCCTAAAGCTGCACATGGACCACCCTGTATTAGTATATAAGACCTGTGAATTGTAGCAAATAGTCCCCAGACTATTCTCTTGTCTACCCCCCAATCCTCACTCTGGATTCTCCCCTCCATCTAGCTATTATGCCTTTTGTGCTCTCACTCTTCCTACTTTACCTCTCAGTCCTCATCCTTTGGTACAGTCACCTCCAACTCTCTGCCCAAGTTGCTACCCTTCCTACTTGTTAAAAGTAGTAAGTTTGTAATACCGTCCACCTCGATTGGATATTCTCCACTGAAGACGGTGCTTTGGCTTTGTGCCATTTTCTCCACACTACCCAGGATCTCTTGAGGCCCTTGCCTCTGTGCCCTGATCCCCCATGATGGCATATTTAGCTGGTACCTTTCTGCCTTTCACTCCTTTATCCCTTTCCTTTGATGAACTGTAGTATAGTCCCATGTAAATCCCCTTATTTACGACTGTCCTTTACCTTATGTATGACCTTGTAGTACATGCCCATCTTGTGCCTTGTTTTGGTAGTAGACATTAATCCAACAATTCAAAAAAAAAAAAAAAAAGAAGGGGATCGCAAGCGATACCTCTAAGTTCCCAAGTCCCACCCCTAAAGGCTAGCTATAGTCAAGTGATGAAGTCTAATCTGAGGGTATGTGACCCTGGGAAATCTCATGTTGAAAGAAGTTCAAAGAACTTTTGCGAAGTTCAAACACTGCATATGATCACACATGACCAGTGCCACAACAAAATTTTGTCTAAGTCACTTGCCCACTCACTTTCGGTAATTGGACCACAACCATCACCATGACAATGACAATGACCATAACAACCGATGGCACACAACCATCGGCCATGACCATGACCATGACTAACCATGACCAACCACGACTATGCAGACAACTGATGGCCCATGAGTACCAGCCATGACAACCACTGCCCACTACCACTGACTACCACAACCACAACAACCATAACAACTACAACAACCGATGGCCCACCACCACCGGCCACCACCACAACTGACTGCACTGACCACCAACCACAACTAACCACTACCACCACCACCACATCCACCACCATGGCCACCAGGCACAGCGCATAGGGCAGCAGACGTAGCATGTGGGGGGGCAGTAGGTGCAGCGTATGGGGGGCAGCAGACACAGTGTGTGGGGGGCAGCAGCAGCAGTACAGGGGGCAGTGGATGCAGCACATGGGGGGGCAGCAGCAGCAGCGTGCGGGGGGGCAGCAGGTACAGTACACAGGGGGGCAGCAGGTGCAGCACACAGGGGAGCAGCAGGTGTAGCATGCAGGGCAGTGGATGCAGTGTGTGGGGCAGCAGATGCAGCATGTGGAACAGTGGATGCAGCATACAGGGCAGTGGATACAGCATGCAGGGCAGCGGATGCAGTGTGCAGGGCAGCAAATGCAGTGTGCAGGGCAGCAAACATACTGTTGAAACTTAAGCATACTTGGTGGAATATTGTTTCTTGAGAACAGGGAAAAAAGTGAAATAAGTTGAATCAAGTGAAGCCAAGTTGGCCCAAGTATGCTCAAGTAACAAAAAGTCTTGGCAAGAGACAAGGTGTTTTGCTAATGCCTATATCACCAGTAATGGAGCAATTACCTAGAGTTCAAAGAGGCAGATCTCTCAAGCCTTATCATTAGCAGAGGCCAAGTATGTGGCAATCTCTGAGGCCACACATAAAGCTTGCTGGTTACACAGCCTGTATTTTGAGTTGAGATTATTGGATTCTAACTATCCCATGATGATCTTTGGCAATAATGAAGCATCACTAGCTATGGCTAGAAATCCCCAAGCATACCAAACATATTGATATGCAATGGCATTGGATCTGAAGGCTTGTTGTAAGGTGGACAACCTATGGATTGTGCCTTACAATAATAACTTTACTGTATATGCAGGAAAACTTATTGTCACATGCATAAGTCGGTGCATGCATGATCATGAAATCTGATTCACATAAAATCAAATATACAGATCAGCTCATAACAAGACTGATCACATAAAAAGTGTTTTGATCATGCATTTGAGGGTAAGTCCCCTTGAACACTCAAACAATCAAATACAATAAAATGAGGTGCTCATCGGACAAGCACCAAAGTAGATAGGAAAAATGTATATATAGCCACACTCCTCTAATGTAGAGGAGCAAACAACTTTTTATGTTTAGCTTTTACAATAAACCCACAGTTTAGGCCAGTTTCAATTGTGTGAAGCTCTTAAGAGGTTCAAGCTTGATATCGTCAAACTCAAACAACTCTCTATCACTCAATACACCTCTGGTGTATTACACATTTTTAAGCCTCCTTTCAAAGGTTCTTATTTGTGAAAGCAACGTAACAGCTGCTATTATCAAAACAGAACTTCTTGCTGTGCTTGCACATCAGTGTTATTAGATACATCTTCATCTAGAAGAATTGTTCTTAGTGACAGCAACACTCAATTACATAATCACTTATTCTATTGAGTTGCAGCTACCAGAGCTACTACATATAAAATATCCAGTAGAGGACCTCCCATGCACAACACATGTACGTTCTTGCACAAATGCCAAGCACAAGAAGTACATAGTATCCTCTCTTGGAAAGGATGCCCAACTGCTTCACATTAGGAATGTGCTACCCCAGAACAGGAACTGCCTCCTGTAATAACTCAGGAATTACCAATGCCAAGCCAAGGTATGTCTCCTGTATATTCCAAAAGTGCCGCTCCCCATGAGAAAAGTGCATTAACTTCAATCCCAGGTTCTCCCCATATTGAACAAAAAGTACCTATAGAAGTAATATCTGAGGACACTGCTCAAAGTAAGCATGAGATAAGTAGCATAATCCCTGAGGAGATCAAGCACAAGCCAGAGCAGTCCTATTTAACTGCTCCTGTGACTGCTGGTCCTTCCTTGGATCCAACTGAATTTAGAACGCCTTTCTCGAATGCCCCTAGGGACAAAGGGAATGGGTGTGCTATAAGTTATACATCCCAAGAACGGTCTTGGAGTTCATCACAAATACAAGCTGACCCTTCTTGGGATGAACTCAAAAAGTCACTAGGGGATTGGTCCACTTTCGCAAGGAAAATGAAAAAGGATGCAATTCTACAATGACAAGAGTTGGAGAGCTTTCAAAAGAAAGTTCTCAACACTTTCAACCAGTCTAGTTATCTGGAAGACATAGTAGAAAACATATTAGGCACTGTAGAGCACCTCCAATTGAGAGATGAGAACCGAAGCATTGCCTTGAATTCTCCACGCTCTCCAGCAAAACACCCACAGTATGTGGAATGCAACTTTGAGGAAGAAATCACAGATTATAAGCACGACAAGAGAGTGCAAATTCAATTTGAGGGGGTTCAACCCTTTGAGCATTCGAGATGCAGAGAGTATATCCCCTTGTCACAGATGAGGGCTGAACCAAAGCTCACACCCTATGAATGCTATGCCATGAAAATGGTAGAAAGTCATGCTCGCATGGCCCGAAAGGTACAGCGTGGAAGAACAAGTAGTCCTTCCCTCTGAGTTGGCAGAGGAGGAGGTGGGGACCCAGGCAAAGAGCCATTGGATTCCAGCAATGACCAAAATGCTGGGGATAGCTCACATGACAGAATTAGTGGAGATCCATATGACTCCAACCCATGCCAAAGGGCCACCCAATATAGGAGTCCAAGAAATATTGAGGTGGACCCCATCGCATATCTTGATCAGGCACATGCTATGCTTGAACAAGATTATGCTTGATGCTTGATGAGTATAATGCCTCAACAATTGGCAGGACCAATTAGGATCCCAGCCCCATTACAAGGGCCACCTATGGCATAGGCAGCCATCCAACAGGGGGTACAGCCTGTACCCAATGTACCAAATATACAAGGTGCCCCTCAATTAAGAGGACACCTCAATACTGATCATGACATCAACATGATCAATAATTTAAGACACCATATTAGAGAATCTCTCTCCAGGATTCCCAATGACCTCCCTGAGCTTAAAGGGCTATGTGCAAAATTGCCAGAAGCCTATCAAGGTGAAGATGACTTCAATTGATTAGACAACTGGCTGCAAGGCCTGTTGTGATTTTTTAAGCTTCACCACCTTACGGGGGAGGAAAAGGATCCCGATTGTGTACTTGTGGTTGGGACTAGCATTGGTTCAGCTATTAAGTTGAACATCCTACATGCATATTATGCCATTGGACCTTTGAGACTGTTATAATTGTGCTTTTTAGAGCCTATATTACAACTGCAACAGCATAGCAGGCTATGCAGCTGTCGCGAACTTACTACTTTCAAAAGTAGCGGTGGGGAGCGACGGAGTACTTGTGTTGGAGGTAACTGACCCAGAGGCAGAAGAGCAAGATGGACAGGCAAAGGACGGCGACTTGTAACAAGCGAATCTAGAGGTGAGGCTCTAGAGTGGACAGTGGGGGGTAGACAAGAGAATAGTCTGGGGACTATTCGCTACATTTCACAGGTCTTATATACTAATACAGGGTGGTCTGTGCATAGCCTTTAGGGCCGGCACCAGTACAGGTGACAGATGTAATCTATCCATATATGGTACACGGTCAGGAGAGTCTATAGAGAGGCTATCAGATCTTATCGGGGATTTTGGGGAAATCCAAGATCTGCTGAGGTTCCCGATATGGGACGTACTCTGGAGAGGCTATGGGGAATCCCCTGGGAAATCCCAAGATCCAATCAGGGATTCCCTTTGTCTTGGTAAGCGTCTTTTGGCTTGGTAATCCTGATGACCTTCCAGGTATTGGTCAATGGCTTAGTAACTCATCCAAAGCAGATGGGATCATGTGCTCTCTGGTCACGTGATCGGTCTGGGTCATGTGACCTGGAAAGTGGGGAGAGGTCACGTGACCGGTCAGGTGATACTTTCCCAGGGTCATATGACCCTAAGTTCAACTTGGTCACTTGGCTATAACTTGGCTTTAGGGGCGGATCTGGTGGACTTAGGGGCATCGTTCTCGATCCCCTCTTAAGGGTGTGTGTTCCAGGGTTGTGCATGGAGGTCACGAATGTGGCCGAAGGCCGCGATCGCGACAGCAGCATTATGTGCAAGTCAGATTTTCACACAAAGAAGGTATAATGGCCTTCTATTGTGACCTTCTGATGTGGTCTAGACGACTGGCCCAGTGCCCTGATCCATACTCCTTTAAGAGGAGACTACTCAAGGGAATGCCGATGGAGTATTGACATCATCTTGCATTATATGATGAAATATCTACTGAGCATAGCTCAATTGATGATATCATGCAAAAAGCACGACAATTAGAGAAGATATTAATCTCTTTGAAATTAGTGTGAGGTATTGACAAGCCACCCACTTTGGCTTATGTACCTCCCACTAGCAGCGGACCACATAAAAGTGCAAGGTCACAGAATTGAACATGATCTTGGAACACCCTAGCTAAGCGATAGGAAAGCTGGGCAAATGTAAATGTAGGTTTACAACCCCAGCATATGACAAAACTGACTAGCAGTGATTGCAGCAAAGCCACAACCCAAAGTCAAAGTGCTCTAAAAGAAGACACATCCAAACTTACCTGTTATAGGTATGGTAATGTTAGGATCCAAGGGTCCTAAAGGTGCGACGTGCACGAAGTGTCCTGGGTAGTGGCAGCTTGAAATAGGTGCCTGGGTTTAGTATTCCTCAAGTATGATGGTGGCGTCCGTATCATCTTGCACTGGGAGTGTCATATCTCTGGTGGAGTGCAAGTGAAATGTGTACTGTGCATCAAAGGTGACTTCAAATAAAGGGATATTGCTTATGCAAAAAGCAATAAGAAAGATGACAAAGAGGTTTTAGATGACAGGTCAGAGGATAACCAACCAAAAAGTACAGAGTCTCTCGAGAATTTGGATGGTTCACCAGAACCTATCATTGAAGAAGACCAAGACAAAGAAATAGAAGAATCATCTCCCAAGGAAGATCCTCTAGAAGGATCACAGTATGAGGGCAAGGAATTGTCCTATGAAGAATATAATGGCTATGTACCGCTGTCAGAAGATGAGGAACTCGAATATATCCAAGCCATAGATGATGAAGAAGTGAGTACTAGTCCCGCTTCTCCTGAACTAGGCACGAGTACGATGCCTATTCAATTTGATAAAGTTGAATGACAAGTGCACTGCAATATAATTCAAGAATGTTACCAATGCGCCCTATGGATGCCAGGGGCCAACTGGGAGTTCTCTCCAAAATACAGTATAACTTACATTTGCAATTGTGAGTTATGCAAGAATTATAAGGAGCATCTCCTAGTTGTGGAAGCTATCAATGGTGCAGCAGTTTCTTCTGTGTGGAAGATCTGCGATCAATTCAAGCAAAAACTCATCAGGCTTGGATGGGATCTTGCTCATGAAGGAGGGCAATTGTCCCCACAAGTAGCGGATGCTGTCACTAACCTAGAACAATGCAACCATCAAATAGAGGTGCAACTTTCAGCCTTGCACTGAGCATCTTGAGTAGCCACCATCAGAAATAAAGAGCTATTAGAAGCTCTCAAAAACAAGAGCCTTGATGCTACCCTCTGGGGAGGAGAGGCCAATCTCTTTTAGGAAGAATAGCAGCCATATGTGACAATACAAACCCTTCACGTGAATGTGAATTTCATACAGCTCAATGCTATAATTATGAACTAGAGGAACAACCCCGAACATTTGGAAGCGACCACCGCTATATGGCAGTGCTCATAAAAATTAATAGCCTTAAGGCCTATATGCTCCTGGACTCAGGTAGCACAACCATCTCAGTCATGCACGGCTTCGCTTCTGTTGCAAACCTCAAAGTCATGCAACTGGAGAACCCAGTCCTACTTCAACTTGGCACAGTTGGCAGCCGCTCTATGATTAATTACAGAACAAAAGCTCACTTAGAGCTAGGTCCTATCAATGTGCGCGACACATATCTCAACATTGTTAACATTGACTGTTATGATATGATCATCAGCATGCCATTCATACATAAACATAAACTTCAACTTGACTTCTCAGATGATACCTCAAAATTAAGGGTAACATCATCAACACCTTAACTTCAGGTCAAGAAGATTTAATGCTTGCCAAAAAATGAGCATTGCATGTATGTATACCCACCAATATGGCTGGGCAATCAGCACATGCATCGCATTGAAACATGCCCAATGGTGCAGCACCCTCGCAGTCAACTGCAGGCCACCATCAGGGCAAAACAACACCTCCTCTTGAGGGGAGGGGAGGGAGAATGTGCCTATATTTTGGGTACCAAACCAAATTATAGATGCGTTCAGGTAATGGATGTTACCATAACAGATTTATCGGATTTGCACAACCCAAAGCGTGAGCCTGTTGACTTTCAATGACTTTGTGACCAATGGTTTGCAAAGTACAAAGATATATTAAGTAGAGTTCCAGCAGAACTTCCACTATTGTGGGAGGTTAGTCATAGAATTCCTATAATTGACAAAAGTAAATGGTATTACTACCACCTACCCCATTGCCCTGATACCATGAAACTGCAACTCATAGAAAAATATGGAAATACACTGAAGCAGGGTGGTGGACCCCAAAAGCGGCACAACAAGCTGCACCATTATTATGTATTCTGAAAAAGTCAGGTAAGCTGTGCACAGTTATGGACTGTCGCCAGCAAAACAATAACACACTTAAGGATGTAACCCCATTTCCAGATCAGGACCAGATCTGTATGGACATCATGCAAGCAAAGTTCTGCTTGAAAATAGATCTGTCCAATGTGTACAAGCAAGTACATATTGAACCAGAAGATGTTCACAAGACTGGTTTTGCAACAGTCTATGGAATGTATGAGAGCAACGTTATGTAGCAGGGTGACTGTAACATGCTTCCTACTTTCCAACAGTTAATGACTATAATATTTCGTGATGAGATTGGCATTTATGTGCTTGTTTATCTCAACAGCTTATTTATCTTCAGCATGATGCTAGAAGAACATGAAAAACACTTGGAGTGCATGCTCCAGAAATTATGAGAAAATCACCTATTCCTAGAAATAGAGAAATGTGATCTATACTCAAAAAGTATGGAATGCCTCAGCTATCTAATCAATGACTGAGGATTACATGCAGACACCAACAAAATGGCTCGAATCTGCAACGGGCACACACCCCAGAATCTGAAAGAAGTTCAGAGATTCCTGGGACTTGTTCAATATCTAGCGCAGTTCATGCCGAACATTACAGCTTACACAGGCCCTCTTTCTGCAATATGCAGAAATGGGCAACCATTTTATTGGAAGCTGCTACATGAAGTGTGCTTCAATCATATTAAGGCGATTGCTTGTAAATTACCTATATTGAAACTGATTGACCCAAAATCAAACAACCCAATTTGGGTCATATGTGATGCCTCAATGTCGGGCATTGGTACTATGTATGGCCAAGGGGAGACATGGCAAACCTGCCACCCTACTGGTTTTATGTCTAAAAAATTCACTGCAGCACAGATGAATTATTGAGTATTTGAGATGGAAACTATTGCCATTCTTGAAGCACTCTTAAAATGGGAGGATAAACTCCTTGGCCAAGAAATACTTGTGGTTACAGATCACAAAGCATTGGAATTCTTCAAAACACAGAGGTGTTTGAACAGCAGACAGGCATGTTGGATGGAATTCCTTGCATGCTTTGATTTTGATATCACATATGTCAAAGGAGAAACAAATCTGGTAGCAGATGTGCTATCCAGATACCATAAAAGTGATAACTGGGATGAATACTATAATACATCTCAGTATATTAACACAGACATACAATTAGATCCCAAAGGGGAAGATCTTCCTTGGGATTGATTCAAGGAAAGTTGCATGATGCAAGAATCTATGGGAAAGGTTCAAGCTCGTCCTCAATGACAGAGACAAGCACCATGTCGAGCAGATGAACCTATCTCTTTTGCACCTAAACACCCTGTGGCTGAGGCTATTGAGCCAAGGCAAAAAGAAGCAGCGGAATTAGCTACATATGAAGAGGGAGACAAATCATCTCCTTTATCTGTCCCAAAACCAGAGGATCCACAGCTTGATCTAATGGTGGGCACATCCTTGGGACACCTTCCAGACCTTCGCCCTTGAGTCAAAGGCAATTGCTCAATTTTAAAAGACATAAAATTGGGATATACTAAGGACCCACTTCACTCAAAAGTGCTTGATAATGTTGAGCACTATAAAAATTTTGAGGTTAATAACGGCCTCATATATATGCATAACCACTCAGATGAGTTGGTACTATGCATACCATCCATCATTATTAAAAAGCGTCGATTAACCGAAGTCATCATAGCCCAAGCACACAAAGTTTTGGGGCACTTTGGACCACAGAAAACTGCTGAATATATTCAATGCTACTATTGGTGGCTGCGTATTGGTCAGGATGTTGAGCAGTACTGCAAGATGTGCCCAATCTGCCAGATGACCAAATCCAGCACCCAATGAGTGCCAGGGTTATTACATAGTCTACCAATCTCCACACAACCTTGGGGATCAATAGCCATGGACTTCATAGGCCCATTTCCAGAATCGGGTAGTAATTTGCTATCTTACCTCTATGGTATATCTTGTGCCTATATGAACAACAACTATAGCAAGTGAAATAGCATGGCTGTATATCAAAGAAATTGTTCATTTACACGGACTTGCAGAATCTATCATCTCTGATCAAGACTCAAAATTCACATCTAAATTTTGGTGTGAAATACATAAACTTCTGGGTGCAAAACTTTTAATGTCTACTTTGTTCTACCTACAAATGGATAGGGCATCTGAGCACGCAATTCGGTCAATCACTCAGATTCTTCAAGCGATGGTTCACCCAGATCAGCAAGATTGGACCGAAAAATACTGATGGTAGAATTTGCATTGAACTCAGCTATCAGTAGTTCATCTGGTTTTGCTCTGTTCAAACTAAATTACAGATACATGCCCAACATGAATCCAGGCTTCATGCTGCAACCTACGAGTGTACCAGGCGTAAAACACTTTGTTGGTTGCACTTTGCAGAACTTAGCTGCAGCACACAATGCGATCATTGAAAGCAGGGTATGCCAGACTCATAATGCAAATTGTTACCAATATGTGGATGACCATTTCACTGTTGGCGATCTTGTATATGTGTCCACAATGGATTTATCACTCCCAAAAGGGCATGCAACCAAATTATTGCTGAAAAATGTCAGCCCATTTAAAGTACTTGAAGCACAAACAAGTACCTCAACTTGCAAGGTTGAGCCTCTGGCCCAATTGCATGCATGAAAACTCTATGATCATTTTCATCAAAGCAAACTTCGCCCTTACCATGCGAACAATGATGCACTATTTCCACATCGGGAGGTGCACACATTTTATGACTTCGGCACACCTAATGATCAGGAATGGCTTGTTGAAGAAATCACTGCCCATACTTGGGACAAAAACCAGTTGTATTTGCAGGTACACTGGAGCCTTGGTGATACCACTTGGGAACCATTAGAAACCTGCAAAGATCTGCAGGCCCTCAACACTTATCTACAACTGTTTAACGTTGTAGACCCAATTAAATTACCTCAAAAACAAGGTTCGCAGGCAGACTTCACATTATCTTAGGGTTCTTTTCCCAGAAAGAACCCCAGAGCTAAAAAGCCCAATCAATGATTGATGATCGATTGTGCAACCTAATAAAATTTTATTCGAGCAACTGACTTATAGTCAGAAGGAAATCAACTAGGGACAAGCACAACATGCCATCCCACTCTCATAATCCGCCCCCACAGGGCGATTCTACTCCTATCCCTGATCAGGATGATGATTATGGCCCATGGGTCTATAATGAAATGATCTGCACTGTTCTCCATAAGCCTGATGCCTATGATCTTTGCTCGTATTGGGCTAGTCACTATGCTGGGTACATGATTTGTTGTGTCCCTTCATTTATGCAAGCAGACCTGCAGCATACCAATGCAATCCATGGAGACCTCATCTCAAATGTTGTGTTGCAAACTTACTACTTTTTAAGTAGGGCAGTGAGTGGCATCAAAGGCTTGTAGTTGGAGGTGACTGATGAAGAGTAGGAAGTGGGTGATGAAGAGTAGGAATAGGGAAATAGCAAGGTAAAGATGAGGTTCCAGGGCTAAGGATAGGGGTAGACAAGAGAATAGTCTGGGGACTATTCACTACCTTTCACAGGTCTTATATACTAATACAGAAGGGTCTGTGCACAGCCTTTAGGGCCGGCACTGGTACAGGTGACAGGTATAATCTATCCATATATGGTACAAGGTTATCAGTCAGCTGTATGTCGGAGTATGAAAGTACATGAGTTATCCTGCTGTATAGGTGAGTTATCCTGCTACGCAATGCTGTGCAATGAGTAATCCAGGTCTTGTGCTTGGTAAGCCTTTATTACTATTATAGGAGCAAGAGCATGCTCATGCTCTCACTCCTTATAAGGAGATTATTGATCAAGAGATATTCCTTATATAGGAATATTTGATAAGTCTGAGCCTTCCTATTGGTTAATCTCTGAGAGTATGACCGTGCTCTCAAGGGAGAGTCTTATAGAGGGTCCATTGAGGCATGTTCCCCTGGATGAGTCACATGTGTTCTCCCAGGGTTATATGGGGATTTCCAGGGCCACATGTTCTTTCCTTAGTTACATGTGATGTCCCAGGATCACATGTCCCCAAGTTTGACTTGGCTACTTGACTGTAACTTAGCTTTAGTGGCAGGGTTTGTGGACTTAGGGGCATTGTTCCCAATCCCCTCTTAAGGTTATGTGATCTAGGAGTGTGTGTGGAAGTCACAAATGCAGCCGAAGGCTGCGATCACGACAGTATCCCCTCTTTAGGCTTTCCTTGTACCTGCAAGGCTTGAACTTGTCTATGTCGTGTTTTGAATTTTTGTAGTAGTTCTTTGGTGTGTGTTAATTCTTTGGCAGATAACCAAGAATTTTCAGAGTCCAGGTAACCTTTCCATTTGACTAGGTACTGTGTGCTTTTGCAGTTTTGTGTAGGCCGGGATTTAAGAATTTGTTCTATCTTGTAGTGTCCTTCTTCATTGCCAATGATTTCTGGTGGTGGTCGTTCAAAGTTAGGGCTATGTGAGGCTGTTTCAATGTATGGTTTCAATAGTGAGTTGCACTGATAAGTCCAGAAGTATTGAATTTCAGTCCGAATAAACACTGAAAAGTATCTGAAATTTTACTTAAAAAATACTGAAATGCACTGAAAAATGTCTGAAATTTTACTTAAAAAATACTGAAATGCTACTGGAATTCAGGTGAAATGTTACTGAAATTTCAGTGGAATTTCAGTAGATTTACTACCTGAAATTCCAGTGATTCTGCACCCACTTTCAGGTGTTTATTGCCTGAAATTTCGATGAAATATGCATGAATTACCACTTAAAATCAGCATTATTTTCGGACTATTATTCACTTATTTAATACTTAAAATCAGTATTGTTTTCAGACTATTTTTCACTTATTTTTCACTTATTTTCAAATACAATTAATATAAAAATCAATTGAATTTCAGTTAAGAGTCACTATTATTATTGGTAGATTAAATACTACTTAATTCACTCAACGACATTTCACCATCCTCATTCATCGCGTCCTCCTCACTGCCAAAGTTATATATGTCATCCAGGGCAATATTGTACCTGCTGATATTCCCTTTACCCTTGGCAGATGCTTGCTTACCAGGGCCTTTGTAGTTCCGCTTGTTGTTAAGGTGTTTCTTGAGATATTCCTTGATGGGCCAGTCACCCACATACTGCTCAAGGAAAGGGTATTTGTTCTTGATCTACAAATTATGAGTCAGTTTGAAAGGAAGGAATCAAATGAACAAACCATACCATATTAGTAACATGTGCAACCTTATCCACATCTTGCTTTGTCCAGCAGACATCAGCCTTGATGCCCGCAATCAACGCTAACTGTCGAAGATCAACCTATAATGTGATTCAGTTACGGTATGTGCCACAAAGAAAAAAAAAAAAAACGCACGCGAAAGCTAGGGTACTTTGCATCATCATCCCCAAGGCGCATTGCCGCTTGAAGATTGCCAATCTTGGCTGGGCATGGAATCCGATCAAGAACGTGGCTTGAGGAACTGGCTGCTACTTCTTGAGCTCTCTTGAGCGCAGCGACTTCAGCTAAAAAAAAAAAATTAGTTTGTGGCATGCGCAAAACGAGTTCAAAACTTACCACGTAAGCTTGCCAACTCGGTGGCAACCTCAGAGTCCATCACGGTACGCATTTCCGTAGGGCTCTCCACAGGGCTCTCCACAGGGCTCGAATCCCGAGAGGCCTCAGAAACAGCAGCCGCAGGAGCGGCATAACCTGTCAGAGCTGTTAGTTGTGAGTGACAGTAGCAGGTTGGCATACCTTTGTCCAAGGTAGGGACAACAGGCTCAGCACCTGCACGCATGCGCCTTGTCAAGACTCGGGTTGATGTAGAGGTTGGTAAAGTAACTGGGGGAGTGGTCACAGGAGGGTGGTTCTCAACGATGCGCTTCCTCGAGGTGGCCTTCAGGATCGACGGTATCTTCTGAGCCACTTTTGACTCCTTTGCCACAAGACCCTTCGCTGCAGGCTTCTTCTGGGCTTGGGATTTGGATTTGGGAGCCATTGGACATTCTGGTGAAGAGTGTAAAAGGATGTGAGAAAGGTTTAGAGGGGCCCAGGGTAAGATGGGTGAAGACCAACGACGCACCAAGGCCTGACTTTATAGCCGTTCCATGTCGCTGTCTATCCTGTGAAAAAATCCCGCTCTCAAGGTTTGAGAAACATCCCATAGACCAGATAATTTAGGCACCACTGTCACAAGTCAATTGGTTGAGAGAATCGGTGGACATTCGGTCACGAGCTTGAAGATGGAGTAACGACAGGAAGAACAAGTTGAACTTTCTTTGGGCGCCAGAAAACGCGGGTGAGTCATGTGACTGTGGTACTGCTGCTCTTTCACGCCGCCTAAGTCGACTCTTCACCTCACATGTTGATCACCAGATACCAGAACTACTCCCTTACATCCTCAGTGCCATCGTGAGTTCTGGTTTCTATAGCTATGACATTTATTCAGGTCCTGCATTATGGGTCATCTGACTCAAGACAGCGGTACCATTGGCACTGAGCCGCTCACTTTCATCACCTCCGCTGACGAATCGACGATTGTCGTCGTTGATTTCAAAGTTATTCACGACCCGTTCGAACTCATGGTTTTCTTGTAAGTCCTTTGCATGAACTGGACATCCATATAGTCTGATTTTGTTTCTGCCCACTCTGAACCTTTCTCTCTTCCTCGCCAATATTACCTCCTTTGATCATCCTGTTGACGTTGATGCGAAAGTTACGGATCCGGCAACGAAAGAAAAAGTGCACTTGCTCATACAATCGTCTATTGAGCCGATGGCAGATATGGCATCACCTCAAAGCTGCAGAAGCGCGGGATGAATCCCCTCCACCTCCCAAACGACATTGCACCACCTATTTCCAGGCGGATACCGGTGCTTCCTCTAGTGATCATCCCCAATTGCACACACCCTCGTTCAATTTCAGTCCCTCCCTCCCATTGCTCGAACCACCAGCAGCTTCGGATCTGCTTCGGTCGCCAAGGTATTGTCGTACTACACACGCTCCGATCACTTCGTTGATGACATCCTTCTAAGTCCCCATGCTCGGACACATCGAACTACTGATGAAAGCGATGACGAGGATTCCAATGACGCTCTCAAGAGGGATGCAGCTGGTGACACCATCGATCCTGGAATGGAGAGGATGTTGACGTTGAAGGTGAAGTGGATCCATGTGACGGCATCATCTCGGATTGGTATATTCCGACAGAAGAGTTCATTGTGGAGGCCAAGAGACTTCGTAAGTTTGGGGATTCTTTATTGCATACTCCCGTGACTCACTGGTGTTTTTGCGTTTAGGCGAGTTTTCTATCTCGGACCATGACCTGGATATCCTGCGTCCGTTTGCGATGAAGATCAGGAACAATCTAACCGACTCAGCCTTCAATGATATGTCATACATCTTTTCCAAGGCAGGCATGGAGAATCTCACCAAGACGCGATCACATGTTCGATCTCTCACCCGCATTGAGCCCGTACGATTTGTGTGTTGCATCAATTCATGTATTTGCTATACTGGTCCGTACGCCGAACTTGACGAATGTCCGAAGTGTGGAACTTCGTGTCTGAACGAGGCTGGCTGAGCAAGGCGAACATTCTCCTATATGCCCCTCATCCCACATCTTTGCGCGTTAGTGTCGAATCGCACCTATGCCCCCCGTCTCCAGTACCATGCCGATGAACATGCAAAGGCTCGCACGTCCGGAACGACAACAGATATTTTCGATGGGCTTCATTATCGCTCACTCCTTGGAGAACGTGTCATGGTTGGAGACAAAATACTACCCCACAATTACTTCTCGGACCATCGTGATATTGCACTTGGCTTCGCTACCGATGGCTTCGCTCCATTCAAAAGGCGGAAGCACACCGCATGGATCCTCCTCATTTTCAATTACAACCTCCCTCTAGACCAACGCTTCCAAAAGGACAACATCCTTTGTGCTGGGATTATACCCAGTCCAAAAAAGCCATGGGATGCAGACTCCTTCATCTATCCACTCATGCAAGAATTGCTTGAGCTTGCGAACGGCGTGTCTACATATGATGCCCTCTCAAACAGCCTCTTTGCCCTCCATGCCTATGTCATTGCCGGCTTTGGTGACATTCCCGCCGTTTCCATGCTGATGCACATGAAAGGACACAATTCCCTGTATCCTTGTCGAATGTGCGAGATCCAAGGTATCCGCATGCCGGACTCATGAAACAAGACACTCTACGTGCTGCTGTCCTGCCGCAACCATCCCATGCCAACTGGTATTGTCGAGTATCATCCAGAGAAGTTACCGCTGCGCTCGGACGATCGCTTTATGGCGCAGGCCGAATCGGTGGAGTCCGCGCCCACAGAAGTATGGCGAGAAGAGCTTGCAAAGGCGTATGGCATCAAAGGGACCCCTCTTCTCAGTGCTCTCGGGTCCCTGAGGTTTCCCCAGTTGTTTCCTTACGACTTCATGCATTTGGTCTGGGAAAATCTGATCCCGAACCTTGTTCTCTTCTGGTCTGGTTGCTACAAAGGAATGGATGAGGGTCAGCCCTATGTTCTCGATCCAAGTATATGGCAGATCGTTGGTGATACATCTGCAAAAGCTACAAAAACAATACCTTCATCGTTTGGTATGTCTATTCCCAACCCAGCGAAAGATCGTTCGTGTTTCACATCTTCGACGTGGTCTGTGTGGTCTCTGTTCATCGCCCCCACTGTCCTTCGTGGTCGCTTTCCCGAGGATCGCTATTACAAACATTTCTGTTCCCTCGTTAGAATCCTCAACCTGTGTCTCCAATTCGAGATCAGCAAGAAGGACATCAATGAAATCGAGTCGGGAATCCATCAGTGGGTGGTCGATTATGAACGGTGCGCTCCCCCCTTTCGTTTCCGAAAATCGAAGGCTGACCCAATCCACCATCCAGCCTCTACTACCAGCATAACCCTGAACGACTCCCAGCGTGCCCACTCACGATACATACCCTCCTCCACATTCCTGACCAAATCAGATGGATGGGGCCATGCTGGACAACATGGGCTTTCCCCATCAAGAGGCAATGTGGGTACTTTCAACGCAGCATCAAGAGTTGACGAAATCCGTACACGAACATGGACCAACAACTTGCTGATCTATCGCAGCTCCGGCAAATCAAGGTTTTGTACAATCTTACTGATAAACAGCTCGGAAAACCTCCCAAGGACCCCTCTTCACAATCGAAAAGGCTTGAAGAATGTAAGTCACACCTCGGTACCTTCACCCTAATCTAAAGACAATTCATTGCAGACCCACAATACGAACTTGTGGCTCCGAAGCAAGTGGGCCCCCTTAAGGATGCCATTCGCAAAGTCCTCACGAACGGTTTGGCGACCCACTTCTGTGTCTCGCCAAGGGTTGCCAGGAAATTTCTTCCGGAAGTCGTTGAGCAGTGGGGCAAACTGCATCGCCTTGAAGGTAGAGACATCATGCATGCCTATGATATTGTTCCTAAACGCATGGACGGCCGAGATGCATCCTTCATCCGTGTGCATAAACCAGCTGTCAAGTATTCTTGGAATATAATTTGTCCCTCTCTCCAACAGTACGAGCAACTCGTTGATCGAAACCAGCGCCACCGAAACCTTTCCGAAGATCTTGAAGTACAAATGTTTTTTGGGCAACTTCGGTACATTGTCATCATCCCCATTCCCAAAAGCAAAGAACTTAAAACAAAGAAGCCCAAAAATCTTTGTCTCACGATTATTCGGCAAGTTCATGCCATCTTACCCAACGCTCATGGGGTGCCTCCGATTCCGTTTTATTCACAGACCAGGGGAAATGGGGCCTGGTCGACCACAGTGGTCCACTGGCGCATGCAGTATTCTCTGAGGCGGATTAATCGGCGGGAAGATGACCAAGCAAGTGAGCTTTGCACGAACGCACTTGCTACTCCAATATGAATTGTATTTCTGCCTACGTTGGTGTGTCGTGCATTGTTTGGTACTGCTGAGCATTGTTCCGAGTCGTCATGCACGTCGAGCACTCACGCGCCATGTTTCAAACAACCCCCACCTCCACCCCTCCCATTCCACTCACCATGATCCCTTTCTTTCTCCTTCTTTCCTTTCAAATCGCATTATGGGTTGTCCGTTACGCCTGACACATGGCCCCTGTGATCGCGACCCATGCGTGCACCATCGTCATTGGAGTCATGCTCGAGATTGTCGAGCAGATGTATCGGATCACATCAGACATGGCCAACAGGTGCGTCCCGGCCCTCTCTCACCTCGGCAATGCTAATTGTCTTCAGGGTGAATGCGGCGTTCGCTATTCACGTAAAGGATGCCCTCGTCTACCTCAGCATCTGGAACATGCCCCATGTGCAAGATGCGGTTGTGCGTGCGACGGTGGTCTTCAGGGAGGTTATCTTCCTCAACCTTGCCATCCTCTTCTTGGGGAGAATGGTGAGCTTTTCTTTTTTATTCTTGAAGATTTGCTAACTTTGTGCCACACAGCAGGATGCTGCAAGGACTTATCGCTGAGGCAGGGCATTTATACGACGGTGGCGATGCGCTGGTGGTGACTGCGATGGGAACGCGCTGAGGCAGGGCATTTACACGGCGACGGCGATGCGCTGGTGGTGACTGCGATGGCAATGCGCTGGTGATGACAACAGTGGTGGCAGCAGCAGCGACATTGGGCACACCCATACTATCATTAATCTAATTATTTCTGTTGTATATAGATTGCTTTCAAGTCTAGTACACTCCTTTCTGATTTGTGTGATTTCTAGTCAAAATTCAATATAGCATTCAGCATTGTTTCTTCGAGAAAACAGTGCTGAAATGTTCATGATTTTAAGTCAAAATTCATACCAAATTTTCAGCATCCTTCCTTTGGAAAATAGTGCTGAAATTTTTCAGACGAAAAATGTCTTAAAGTCAGTATTTAGGTGGTAAACTGTCTGGAATTCAGTCGCTTTTGACTTTACAGTGTTGTGGAACATGGGGTATATCTTTATTGTCAGAGGTAGTTCCAATTTACAGTTAGTAGTAGTGGCCCATAGTACTTTAAAGGGGCCGTAGCATCAAGGTGCAAGTTTGGCTTTAGGATGGGTAGTCTGGAGATTTGTGGCTTCGAGTAAAACAAGATTGTCTTTGTGGAAGACGTATGATGGTTCAGGGGGCTTTTCCTTGTGCATTTTATTAGCTGCGAGTAGTAGAGCTGCAGTGACTTCTTTGCGTATTTGCTCTAGGTATTGTACACGTTCATCAACGCTTTGCAGTCTGGTTTACAAGTACAATGGTAGTTTAAAGGTGGGCTAAAACCCATACCAGATTTCAAATGGTAATTTATGGGTGCTGTGATAAGGGTGTGCATTGTATGCAAATTCTATGATGGGGAGTAAGTCTGCCCAATTGTCTTGTTGGAAGTTTCCACAAATGCATAGATATTGCTCAATTTCTTGGTTGACTTGTTCAGATTCTCCATCTGTCTGCAGGTGAAATGCTGTAGAGAGCCTTTGCTCGATTCCTAGTTTGCACCATAGTTCTCAGGTTACTTGTGCTGCAAATTGTGGTCTGCGATCTGAGATAACTGTTAGAGGGAAACCTGTGCATTTCCATACATTGTCCATAAGTAGTTGGCTAGTTTGTTCTGCTGTGATAGTTTTGTGGCAAGGTGATAGGATAACTGCTTTGCTGTGACGGTCTACAATGGTAAGGATACTATCGTATCCTTTTGACATGGGGAGGTCTACAATGAAGTCCATAGTAATGGTTTCCCAAACTCCAGAAGGGATTTTGTTTGGTTTGATCGGAATTTTGACTGGGGGGCATATCTTTGTCACTTGACAGGTGGCACATCCTTTGATGTAGTTCTTTACAAATTCTGTGATTCCCGGCCACCAGTATTCTCTAGTGATGAGTTCTATGGTTTTCCATTCTCCGGGGTGTCCTAGTAGGTCATTGTGGAAGGTTTGTATCACTTTGGGTTTGAGGTCACCATTATTAGAGATGTAGATGAGTCCCTTGTTCAAGATAAGGCCTTCTTTGTGTCTCCAGTCTTGTAGGCCTTTAGTAATGCTTCGAGGGCCACTAACAAGGATTTCTTTTAGTAGCTGGCCAGTAAGGCGATTGTCGCGAACTTACTACTTGTTGAGCAGTAGGAAGGGCGGCAACTTGGGCTTGGAGTTGGAGGTGACTGTACCAAAGGCAAAGGAGGGAACAGTAGGTGAGGAGGAGCAAGAGGGCAAGGTGGAGGTAAGGCTCCAGAGTAGATGGTGGGGGTAGACAAGAGAATAGTCTGGGGACTATTTGCTACAATTCACAGGTCTTATATACTAATACAGGGTGGTCTGTGCACTACTTAAGGGTAGGTCAATCAACGGACTGCGGGTACAAATCTAACCATATATGGTACAAGGTGATCAGTTAGCTGTATGTCGGAGTCTAGAAGTACATGACTCATTCTGCTGCGCAATGGCGTGATTGCTGCACAGATAAGTAAGGCTGCTGTGCAATGCTATACAGCCCAGTAAGCCCTTCTAATTGGACCAGGGATCTTGGGGTTGACTTGGTCATTCCGATTGTCTTCCAGACATCGGTAACGGGGCAGACCGCTTTTCCGAAGCAGACTGTTTGCACCATCCGGACCACTTGTCCGCTAGGGGCGCATAACTGGACTTGGGCACATGACACATCACGTGATCTCAAAAGTACGGAGGGGTTACGTGAGGTTTCCCAGGATCATGTGACCCCGGGTTCGACCTCAACGCTTGACTATAGCTTGTCTTTAGGGGCAGGACTTGTGGACTTAGAGGTATCGCTAGCGATCCCCTCTTTAGCTTGGGTGTTACAGGAGGCGGGTGTGTCATGGGTACTTGCACACGTGCTTGTGCGGTAGTCACGATCACAGCCGAAGGCTGTGGTCACGACAGCGATCTGATTTTATTGCGTCTTGTATTGCTGTTTTCAAATCCGTGTTTAGAGCAATCAGAATTGCTGTGGTATGTAGTGCTTGTATTCAAAATTTGTCTGGGGTAAGCAAGATTTTTTCCACATTATTGGATGCTATCCCCTCTCTATAATCTGGCCACCATGACAGAGCATCAGCTTTGTTCATTTTGCCGGGTTTTGGGATAATTTTGTAGTGAAAATTGCTCAAAAATAGTGACCAATGTGCTTGACAGCGTGACAGTGTTTGCTTTCTCATGAAATACTTGAGGTTTGTGTGGTCCAAGAATATCTTTGTAGTATGTGGACTACCCTGTAGGTAGTGTTGAAAGTGCTTCAAAGTGTGTATAATCACCAGGAGTTCTTTGTCATGTATTTTGTAGTTGCGTTCAGCTTGTTGTAGTGATTTTGAGTAGTAGGCGACAGGATGTGAACAACCCAGTGTGTCGTTTTGTTCAAGTATAGCTCCTGTAGCATAATCACTTGCATCTATGATTAGAGTAAATAGACAATCGTAGTCCAGGAGCACAAGGACTGGTGAAGTAGTAAAAATGCCTTGTAATGCGGTGAATGCGTTTTTGCATGATGGTGTCCAGTTCCAAGGCATTGTCTTCTTGGTTAGGTCAAATAGTGGTTGTGCTAATGTCGAATAATTTTGTACAAAGCAGCAATAGAAATTGCAAAAGCCCAGAAATTTCTGTATGTCTTTAATTGACTTGGGGCGTGGCCAATCTTTAATGGCTTTGAGTTTTACTGGGTCTATGTGTAGTTCTCCTTCAGAGATGATAAGGCCTAGGTATTCAACTGATCTTTGGTTGAAAGAGCACTTTGAAGGCCGCAAGTAGAGGTCAAGTTCCTGAAGGCATTTAAGAACGTGATGTGTGAATGCTAGTAGCTTATTCAGAGTTGATGCAAATATCAAGATGTCATCTAGGTAGACAATGATATGTCCTGTGGCAATGAGGTTGGCTAGCTTCATGTCCATGAATGTTTGGAATGTTGCAGGGGCATTGCAAAGCCCAAAGGTCATGACTAGTGATTCATAGAGACCAAGAGGGGTTGCAAAGGCAGTTTTCCATTCATCGCCTTCTCATATCCATATATTGTTGTATCCCCACCATATGTCCAACTTGGTAAAGAGCCACGCACCGAGTAGTTTGTCCACAAGTTCAGGGATTAGTGGTATGGGTGCCATGTTCTTTCTAGTAATCTTATTGAGAGGATGGTAGTCTTGTACTGGTCAAAGTTTGCCATCTTTCTTATCTATAAAGAAGAAAGGGCATGCAAAAGGGGACTCGGATTATCATAGAGTGCCATTCTTTAGGCCAGAGTTGATATATTCTTGTAGTGCTTTTCGTTCCAGTGGTGTGAGTCTGTAAATTCCCATTTTGCACATCATAGTATTTGGTAGAAGGTCTATCTTGTGGTCCCATGGCTGGTGTTTGGGTAGTTGCTATGATTTCTCATTGGAAAAGACCTTTGCGTATTGCCGGAATTCCTTTGGAATCTCCACCAGCTTGGTTCCATGTAAGATGGCTAGTAAAGTAGAGACTGTAGTTCTTCCAATGGTTGGTCCTAGGTATTTCTTGTTATGCGCAATAATAAGTTCAATTGTGTCCGTGTTTCCAATTGAGAGTTCGAAGTTATCATCGACTTGCATTTCCCATTCTAGCATTGGTAGTAGAGTAGCCATGAGAGGTGAAGGACTAGAATTGTTGTCCTCATAGCATTGCGGTGGGCAACAATTTAGACTGAGTGCATTTTTGGCCCAGTCAATGTTAGGATCATGTTTCTTTAACCAATCTGTCCCAAGGAGCATGTCATGGGCTCCTGTGTTGGTTACAAAGAACCATAGTTCTGAGTATCTTGGGCCCATTTTCATTTGGAGTTGCGTAGCATAGTTTATGGCTCCTTGGTTGTTGATTGTTCCATTGACATTTTGAGGGTAGACTGGGGTTTGTAATTTCTCCAGAGGTAGCTTATGTTTGGTGGTAAAGGTGGTATTGCAGAATAGTCCTTCTGCACCACTGTCGAGGAGAGCCTGAGCATTGATTTGTTTTCTCTTAAACACGATTCGGACTGGGATGCAAATAGAAGGTACACGTGTATTTCAAATCATGTTTACATTTACAAAGGACACCGTCTGACCCAAAGCGAGGGTGTTAATATTACAAGTAGAGGGAATTGGTACATTTCTCACTGACAATGCTATAGGAGAGGGTTTCAAAAAGGAGTTTGTATAGTTTCAACATCCATGTCGATGATGTCAGAGGTTTGCATAGAGTTGACCTGGAGGTTCTGCATAGAGTCTGCCAGGTCATCTTGGGGTAATTGATTTTCATTGATGGTCTCTAGGTGATGGACCAGAGCATTAAAGTGTTGTTTAGGTACTTTCGGGCAAGTATCCACCCTATGTCCCAGCTCCAAACAGTAGAGACACAGGTTTTCCTTAATGCAATGAGAGCGTTCTTCAGGAGTGATGTGTCCGCATCCTCTGCGGTTGGAAACATGTCCATGGCCTTGTCCACAAGTAGTATTTGCTGCCACGTCAATGGTGGCTCCATCTGGACCAATAGATAATTTGTAGATTGATATTCCTTGGCCCCACCAATTGAATGATCCTCTAAAAGGGCGACTTTGTCCTCCTCCGAAGACTTGCCAGTTTCTTTCAATTTCATGAGTTTTTTCCACAAGAGTGGGGAGAGTATTGGGCTGAGGAGTGACATTAAGGAGCTTCTAGTTCAATCCTTGATTCAGGTTTCTCCTGAAGGTGAACATTTTGGATGTTTCATCTATATCAGTGTCTACAGCGTATGTGCTCCATTCTTGGTACCAAGAGTTAAAATCTCGGTTTCCCATTGCAGTGCTGTGCATTTTGCTAATAGCTTCTACCTTGAGTTGTGAGGGAATGAACTGGGCTTTAAAGTCATCTTTGAGTTGTGTCCAAGTTTCCCAATCTCGAGGGTTGGCTCGCAGAGCTGCTTCCATTCATTTAGCAGCCCAGTCTCTAGCACAAGTGCCAATCTTAAAGTAGCCTAGGGCTGATGCTACTCTTTTGGCAACTGTAGTGAATGCATCTTCATTCAAGGCATAATAGTTGTCTAAGGCATGCCAAAAGGATTGTGCCTTCTGTGGTGAACCATTGAAGGGTTCTGGTGGCGACCCAATAGGTCATGGTGTGGCTGCCAACTGTTGTCCCTGTCCTCCCATTGGTGGTGGTATTGGTGGGTTACCGCTTGGTAGTGGTTGTGGTGCTGGTATGAAGACCAGTGTTGGTAGATGTGCTAGTGGTGTAGGAACCTTGGGTGGTTGGTTTGGTACTGGTGTTCGAGAGGAACTACCTGATGCAGGTGTAGCACGTGGAGCATGTATAGAGGAACTAGCGGCTGTGGTTTTAGGAACTGTGGAGGATGAAGTAGCTCTTGTGCCCCATGTGATTGGTTGTTTCCCCTTGGATGCTGGGGGCATGGCTGTCTGGGTAATTTCCTGGGTAGAAGACTTGGCTTGAGTAGGAAACAGGCTCACTTCTTGAATGGGTGTGGGAGAACTGGTGCAGCTGGGCTCCCGAAGTTGCTGTAGTCATTCTGCAGCTGCTGTGATTGTAGACTCAGTTTTCTCAAGTACTGCTGTAACTTCTGCTTTGTCGTCCAAGTCCGGTTCTAGTGTGAAGTCTGCTGATGGGTGTTGCGATTTGCTAAAATTGACCATATGGTTGTTAAGATACTGCCAAGAATCATGTTTCTTGGACCACTGAACTGCTTTTCTGTCGAATAGAGCAGTTCCTTTGGCTGGGTTGAATTCACTGAGTCGGTCTAGATGGGTAAAGTCTCGAAGGAAGTCTTGTGGGTTGATAGTTTGATTGCTAAAGGTCTTCTACAAGTTTCCAGGTCTGTAATTGAAGAGGATTTGGTTGTTCCAAAGGGCAAAGATAATTCGTTCGGTCTGGTGTAAGGAGATGAAGTAGTCTGTAAAGGAGTAGTAGGTCTGCTGAAGTTTTTTGGGTGTGATATCTAGCTTAGAAGGATAATCGGCCAGAAGATCTTCCCAAGTGCTCATGAAATGAAGGTAAGTTTGTACCCTGTGTTACTCCAGTTGTTATGCACTGAGTAGGCGGCACATAGGTATATGTGATTGTGGAACCTAGGGTCTTGGACAACTTCTCTGTAATCTTCTCATACTCCATCTGCTGAGATGAGGATTTTGTACCTCCAAAGGAGTCCATGAAATATTCCTGGTGTTAGGGTGAATTCGCAAAGTTACTGGAGCCAGTGATAAATTTCTCTCCTAGGGAGATTACCAAGCAAGTGGTGGCAGTGATTTAGAAATGCCTGGTTCTCGTTTGGGCGACATGTTGGGATTTGGAGTGCAATGTAGATTTTTTCTGGGAAGAAGAGCTGTGGGACACGATTGTTGATTTCGGGAGTTCCTGAGCTGGATTGACTAAAAAGGGCCACATTTGGGGAAGCCAGAGGTATAGCATAAATCGGAACTGGTGGTGGGTTGTTCAAGAAAGGAAAGACAGGCTCTTTTTCTGGTTCCACAAACGGTAATTGGATTGCTGGGATCCAGGTTGTGATTGGTGGTGAATGTCGCGAACTTACTACTTGTTGAGCAGTAGGAAGGGCGGCAACTTGGGCTTGGAGTTGGAGGTGACTGTACCAAAGGCAAAGGATGGAACAGTAGGTGAGGAGGAGCGAGATGGCTAAGTGGAGGTAAGGCTCCAGAGTAGATGGTGGGGGTAGACAAGAGAATAGTCTGGGGACTATTTGCTACAATTCACAGGTCTTATATACTAATATAGGGTGGTCCGTGCACTACTTAAGGGTAGGTCAATCAATGGACTGTGGGTACAAATCTAACCATATATGGTACAAGGTGATCAGTCAGCTGTATGTCGGAGTCTAGAAGTACATGACTCATTCTGCTGCGCAATGGCGTGATTGCTGCGCAGATGAGTAAGGCCACTGCACAATGCTGTGTAGCCCAGTAAGCCCTTCTGATTGGGCTGGGGATCTCGGGGTTGACTTGGTCATTCCGATTGTCTTCCAGACATTGGAAACGGGGTGGACCGCTTTTCCAAAGCGGACCGTTCACGCCATCCGGACCGCTTGTCCACTAGGGGCATGTGACTGGACTTGAGCACATAATACATCATGTGATCTCGAAAGTGCGGAGGGGTCATGTGACCGATCTTATGACGTGGTCACGTAAGGTTTCCCAGGATCATGTGACCCTGGGTTTAACTTCAACGCTTGACTATAGCTTGGCTTTAGGGGCGGGACTTGTGGACTTAGAGGTATCGCTAGCGATGTCGCGATCGCGGCCTTCGGCCGCGTTCGTGACCTCCACGCACAACCCTGGATCACATGACCTTAAGAGGGGATCGAGAACGATGCCCCTAAGTCCACCAAGTCCGCCCCTAAAGCCAAGTTATAGCCAAGTGACCAAGTTGAACTTAAGGTCACGTGACCCTGAGAGAATATCATGTGACCGGTCACGTGATCTCTCCCCAGTTTTCGGGTCACGCGACATGTCATATGACCCAGGCCGATCACGTGATCAGAGAGCACGTGATCCCATCCACTTTGGACGAGTTACTAAGCCATTGACCAATACCTGGAAAGTCATCAA
>QFFA01000049.1:0-14130 GCA_003316565.1 Russula foetens
ATCGCCGCCCTCGTCATCAACACGTTGCCGCTTGCGCATTCGTGGGGTTGTAGAATCAACGGGAGACAGCAGGCGTCGTGGGTGCAGGACAGCTGCCCGAAGCGCATCAGGCTCGTATTTGAATCTGCATTCACGATAAAAGTGGTCAGAACAGTACGAGGGGTGTATGAACGGCGGATCAAAACGTACCCAGGGAGCGCACCGCTGCGACCGCCCTCAAACACGATCGTCACGCGGGCTGCGAGCGCATCAACGTCCATGTCCTCCTCTTCATCATCTTCAATCTCGTCGCTGTCCGTGCCCATCCCATCTTCATCCGTCTCATCCGAATCGGGCCCGCCGGGCCCACCAACACCGACGCCGCGCGCGCGCTTCGTCCGCCCACCAACTGCACCAGACGTGGCAGCACTCGCCGCAAATCCCAGTACCGCCCCACGCTCCGCAGCATACTCTCCGAGGCGCTGCTTGCGATTTTGTCGCCCGAGACCAGGCGCGCGATGCGCCGTTCCGCCCTGCACGCACGAACGACACCAACCGTCAACAAATCTCAAACACAAATGAGAGAAGGTAAACTGGCTTGAGGCGCACCTTGACAAAAGACACTTCCAGAATTTCGATTCCCACGCCTTCGTGCCCGTTGCCCCATCCGGCGCTGAAGAATCCCCGCCCGTCGTCTTCAGGGTCACCGCCCGAACCAGACTCAGGCCCAGTACCCATACTGCCGAAGTACCTCTCCGCCGGGGGCAGCACCTGCACCTCGACACGCGCATCCCGCCCACGCCGCCTCGCCTCCCGCACCTCGCTCCATCGCACGCGGCCAGCGTGGACGGCGGCAGAGATGATGTCCGAGTCGTCTGTGTATGGTCCACTGCCCCACACGCGTGGGTGTGCGGGTCGAACGCGGGGTAATGCCAGAGCAGGGATGTAGAGCGTCGCACGCGCGACCGTACGGTTGCGTGGTAGCGGGAGCGGTCCGAAAGGGTGCACAAAGGCGCCGAGATGCACGGGCGGCGGTGCTGGGCGAGAACGCGAGTGAGGCATCCCCGCGGCGTGGGAATGATGTGAGCTTGTCGTCGGGTAAAGTGGGCGCGTATGCATGTGCTGGTGTTGATGGGGATGTTGATGTTGGTGTTGGTGTTGGTGCTGATGCTGGTGTTGGTGAGCATGGCTGTGAGGACGCGAGGGAGGATGGCCATGACTGTGGCCATGGGAATGTGGGCTCACTCCTGAGCTTTGAGGTGGTTGTGGAGGTTGTGGAGGTGGTCCTCGTGGGTCGGGGGGAGGATGTGTCGGATGATGGCTGTGTACATGCTGGTGTTGGTGTGTGTGAGAATGAGGGTGAGGAGGGTACGGATTTCCGTGAGCGTGTTCATACGACGGTGGTGCATGTGGGTGATGTGCATCTGGATCAGGATGCGGTGGCCCTGGTACCTAAATGAATGAGTTCATAAGCCTTGAAAGCCCACCCCAAAAACCGCAAATCAACTTGCTTGGGAATATGAGTAACCCACATGGGACGTCCCATCGTCAGGCTTGCGTGGTACAGGTGCTGGCACGATGGAGTGGATGTAACCGGTCCCCTCACGTTGATGGGACTCCTTCTCTCGTGGATCTCGTTCTCTTTCCCTCTCTCTGTCCCGGTCCCTCTCTCTATCCCTCTCCCTCTCGCGAGGACGCATCCTCTCGAAATTGATATCCCGTTCGCGTTCGCGTTCATGATCCAATTCCATTGGTGGGCGCTCACCCTGTGTTGGAGGCACGCCCGTTACTGGCGGACGCGGACGGGGTTCACGTTCGCGAACCGGGGGAAGGGAGGGCGGAGGTGCAGAGAACGGAGGGGGATGTGGGCGAGCTCTTGCACGGTCACGATCGCGGTCTCTGTCGCGATGGTGCGCCTTGACTTCCAAACGATCACGATCACGTTCGTCATCAAGAAGGGGGCTTGGACCAGGACCCAATTGAAGGGGCATAGATGGGCGGGTCTCTCTTTCCCTATCCCTATCTCGTTCTCCTCCTCTTTCCCTGTCCCTATCTCTGTCTCGCTCGCGTTCACGGTCCCTGATGATTGTGCCAGGAGCAAGAGCTGGCCCAGATAAGGGAGCAGGAGTAGCGGACGATGACCCAGGACCAGTTACGGACATGATGCGGCCGTGTGTTAGGTTATTCCCACGATCACGCTCTCTTTCTGGCGGCTGCAAGCTTGACATGACTGGTGGCTGGACAGAATCTGGTCGTGAGACCCAGCGTGGGGTAGGGGGGCCTGGAACTGGCACAGGTGGCATAGGAGGACCGCTGGTAGCGCTAGGTGGTGGCAGGGGAGGAGCCGACGGCTGCTGGTATGGCGGGTAGTGCGGGGGAGGGAGGGGATTGTACATCGACGAGGGCTCGTGAAGGATAGACGGGGGGGGAGAACTCGAAAAGGGACCATGGTGCGCAGGGGGACCGTGCTGCACATGTGGTTTTGAGTGAGAGATAGGCGGAGTGTACTCGTGTCGATGTGAGTGAGGATGCGCGTGCGGGACGACAGGCTGGGGAGGTGGGGGAAGATATACCGCCGAGGACGCGTGGGCACCACGAGGAGGCAGGAAGGTCGGTGCGGGGCCCGGACCGAGAGAAGGCGAATGCTGCTGCGCCTGTGGGTGCGGGGGATAGTCCGGATAAGGCTCTCGACGGTCAAACTCCTGTGGACTGCGGTGTGGCGGGTGCGTTGGCCGATGGTGGGAGGGCGGTTGAGGCGGGAAACGGTGTTCTGAACGGTCACCGTGGGGTGAAGGTAGGTGGTGTTGCGACTGTTGTTGGTGTTGAGGTGGAGGCTGAGGTTGATGGTGGTGATGATGATGCGACTGTTGTTGTTGTTGTTGAGCCTGCTGCTGAGCTTGTTGTTGCTGTTGCTGTTGCTGGGCTTGTTGTTGCTGCTGTCTACGTTTAGTGAGCTCCGCTGAGGGAGAATTTTGAAGAAGGTCAGCTACGTTCATTGTAGTCGGAAGGAAAAGAAGCGGGTTCGATGGACGTTAAAGAGAGCCGAGAAACCGTGTTCAGGTACATCAGATCGAGATCCTCGCTCTCATAAACATAAATCACCTGATCGACAAAATAATTTCCTAAAATGTACTCGACCAGCCAAACAGAAAATAAATAAATAAATAGTTATTTCATCAACGCGTCAATCTTAGATTGTGTGTGTGTGCACATGTCCACTTCCGTTTGTATCATACGATTTGGCGTAAATCGTCGACTCACTTTAAAAGTCTTGATGTTGCTGAACATATCCCGGGGGAATCCTCTATCCTATCGATATTATCTTTTTCCGAGGTGCTGCTATGACAGCCTTCCCCACTCTATTACACATTTCCAAATGGAGGCAAATCCCATTTCGCGTCGCTCAAAAAAATCATCAACGTGCGGTGGACGCTTTTGCCCTTCACATCACCTTGCACGAGTTTGACTGGCTTTTCCCACTCCCCCCTCGTATTTCCTGCCACGCATCTCAATTTCGGCCCTATCAACAAAGAGTGCGTGGCAGGACGACGCAAAAGCGGTACTGGGGACACCAGGGCCATTCGCAACTATAAAAAAAACATGCCTCCCGACAAGCTAAAAAAAATCTCGACGTCTACCGTGCTCGTGATCGCCACATACAAGCTCATTCGTTCTAAAAATACTCATGACAATTGTTACACACCAACATGTATTTACTGTACCAGAAGTGCTTCGTGGGGTTTTGCACCCTGAGGCGCACTAAAATAAAATATATAAAAAAGGCTCCTGTTAGTTAAACACTATACTATCGTGTTCATGTGCGCCTAATGCACGCCTACCTGCCCCAAGCCCCAACTTGATCATGTACTACATACACCGTACCGCAGCTCCTATCATTTTACATGTTGACCCTCCTTCTCGACATTGCTATAGCCAGTTGTGTTGATCATTGGATCACTGCATGGGCCATGGCAGACCCTGAACTACTTTACTCCGCTTTTATATGATTTTCTCCGCTCCCTGGCTCCTGTCTGCCGGGCTGACATCCGGTCACATCCCAATACACTATAAGCTGGGAACTCGGGACGTCGAGGACTCGAGGCATTCTCTCTCCCTACAGGCCTTCACCCCGGATGGTCGACGTCTTCACCCTCGCTCACTAACTATGCTGTCAACAGCCCCGTGCAAGACATGGTCTGGCAATTCGACCCCGACTTCTTTCCGATTTCGATCAATCAATCACATTGCGTACCGCACTACTGCAGCTCATACACTCGCTATTGTCCACGGACTCGTCCAGAATATGAGGGTGTTCATGGATGGTGAGCAATGCATCCGGTTTGTAATCTGGCGTCTCTTGAATACTCTTCTCTCTAGATGGCAAAGCGTCCATTGACGGTGTCCGGGAAGACCTCAGTACGTTTTATTTGCGACAATGAGCTAGCTCCGTATCTGGCTAAGCACTAGAGAAATCCTTTACTAAATGGCGAGCGACATGAACAAGTCGAGACGCCAGTTGTCGTCATATTGGCATTACTGCTCCGAAATGCTGAGAGTAATTGGCAGGTGACGAGTTTCTGAGTAAGATTCGAAGTTGGCTCGCTCCCCCAGATCCATGGAAAAATTACAACATCGGTCGCGAATCGCAGCACAACAAGACTGGGGCGTGGTTCGTCAAGAGCAGCACTCTCTCCGAATGGAAAGCATCTGGTCCGAGTTCGCTACTCTGGATACACGGGAAACGTTGGTTTACCGCGCATCGCTTGATATTTCGCACAAACTGATAGATTATTCCTTTCATAGCAGGCGCTGGCAAGAGCGTACTTTGGTACGTTATCCCTTCGGCATCTCGTTTTGATAACTTAAACTGGTGACAGGTTCCACAATGATCGAGGGGCTCGAGGAAATGCAAAAAGTCTGGGCTGGCGTCACTCGTGATGTTTTTCTATGACTTCAGGGAGAAAGAAAAGAAGGGCCTTCGTGGGTTACTCTCATCGGTTCCCTTTCAGCTTTGGAGTCAAGCCCATTTTTATCGTGTTACCCTTTCCACATTTTATTCGACGTACGGCGATGGTGCTCGAAGCCCCATCAACGCCGAACTGATTCGATGTTTGAAGGTCTTGTTGACTCTTCCAGGACAAGCTCCTATTTATCTGATTGTAGAGGCCTTGGACGAATGTCCGGACACATCTCTGCCGACCCACCGCGACCCAGTCTTAGTGTTCCTGGAGGACCTCGACTCAAACCTCCCAAACCTCCGAATCTGTGTCACCAGCCGACCCGAGACCGATATCAAGCCTATTCTTGAGCCCTTAACTTTCCACCCTGTTTCTTTACATGACGAGGGTGGACAGAAGGAAGACATCGAGAACTACATCAAGACGTAGCCTTCCAGTTCATCAAGGTTGATTCTAGCAATGGAGACTCCTGAAGCATTAACAGCTGCGACATGTATTAGTGGCAACTATGACAGCACTTCAAATGATGAAACACTCACTTTGCCGGGCATAGATGTCTGCTATCATCAGGTGAAATTTTTCTAGGCCACGGATTATCAACACGTGATGACCAGGGTGCGCTCAGCTCAGCCAATTCGGCCCCATCGCGTTCTTGGTGTTCCGTCTGCAGCTCTGAATGAGAAGGCATCGTGCGGGCGTTGACAGCATGACATCACATGACATCCATCCCATAGTCCCCAAAAGCCTCGATACTGTATGGTGGGAAGGGTATCCACCTGCATGCTAGTTGTGATCGTCAGCCGAGCCGACGATGTGCCCATTGCAAATGTGATGCAGTCCCTGGTAGTATATCGGATTAGTACACGCGCCTGTCATTCCAACTGACCGCGCGAGAGCGGGGTTCGACTCCCCGCCAGGGAGTATCATTTTTCGTTCTGCGGAACTTGACGAGATTTTTAGGAAAGTGGCAGTAGACGCGAATGAGCGAAAAGCACAGTTATAGACATGTAACCGCACACTTACTATGTGAGCCTGAGTTCAACGCACACATCAGGAAGGGACAAGAGTGGGTATCAACGAGTGTTGTTCACACACAAAGTGTCACCGGCGATATGGGTGGGAGTCCACTGAGTCTAGGGAAGTCGGGCCGGGGCCAGGCAAGGCAAGGCAACGAACGCAACCCTAACACGGACTCAGTGTAAGAGCGATAGTCCTTGTGCCTGTGAGGTCGAAATAAGAAGGAAAAAGGAAAAGGGCAGGGGACGGAGGAGAGGAAGAACGGGACTAGAGGCACTAGATCAACGTGAATAGTCAATAGCCCAACGCGTCGACGAGAAGTGGTGCCGACAGAGTCCGAAGATAGAAACTAGGAAGACGAGAAAGGGGGACAACAGGAAGAACTCGAGACAAGCGACGATGCGGTGGCTAGGTTCGTCGTCAGAAGTTAGGAAGTCGAGAGGGAGGAGGATGAGAGGCAACAACACAGCGAGTTTAGAGGAGAATGCATGTCGTCGATGGTTGATACTACTACTATTCAGAGCGCGAGGCCCGATTTCTAAACTGATTGGCTGTTTAGCAAGGGAAGTATAGAAACGAAAAAGAACAAGAGTAAGATCGACGAATTAATGTTTGTGAGGTGTGCGAGACGTTAAGCGGGAAGGGAGCGCGACTCAAGGAGTCAACCTTGTGTATGCACCCGGATTTAGGACGACGACGACAAGGATTGTAATAAAAATGAGGGAGTGGAGAGCAGGTACGTCGAGTAAAGAAGCGTGAATGATCCAGGATGAAACGGGGTACCGCAACTTGTATGGCGTCTGGCAAGACAGCTTAGGATAGCTACAAATGTTAAAATTCCCCCATTAGCAGGAAGTATCTGAGTCGCGAACGCACATGACGAGATAAAACGATGATGCCTTTCCCCCCAAGTGGGTCACATACGTTACCAGAGTGAAGAAATGGCAATATGACTTAGAACGCTAGGCGGGGAACATTTCAAAGCCCTACAGATGTGAGGTCTTCGCTAGGAAATCTTCTAAAAGCCTATCAGCTCTACATCGCTACGCTGAAGGAGTGCACGCAAGCAAATAAAGAAAAAAGTTGCTTCTTTCGAGGGGACAGACATGTGGACATGGCGGTGGTGCAATAGATGTCATATCATACGACAGAGTAAGGGCAATACAACAATGCGTGTGGACGAGAATTTTATTTCTGAAAATAAATAAAAAAGAGGATACGAGGGCAGTGTCAGTGGAATACAACAACTGTAACTGGATGGACGCACAAGGATGATACCCTCAAACCGTGACTTGAACCATGCCATCGTATCATCCTTCGTCACCCGGTGCCTAATGCCGATCCGCGCCCTCTTGATCTTCCGTTTCGCCACGCGCGTCCCAGGACGGCTCATGACAGCGTAGAAGTCCATGCCAAAAATACCAATCGTGGGGTCATATCGCGCACCAAGGTCGATATGCTCCTGAATCCCAAAGCCAAAGTTGCCCGTCTCGGAAAAGTTGCGCCGACGAAGCTCATACTCCTTCACCTTGAGACCGCGCTCAAGGATCTCCTCAGCTTTCGGCCCACGAATTGTGACGTGGACGGCGATTTTCTCGTTACGCCGGATACCGAACTGACGGACGGTGTAGCGCGCTTTGGACGTGACCGGTGTTTGGCCGGTCAATTGTTCGAGCACTTTGGAGGCTCGTGTTAGACGGTCACCCGACTCGCCGACGGATATGTCTGTGGAAACCGCGGGTAAAGAGGGCATTATCCACGTCAGGGCAGCATGGTAAGGAAGGTGATGGAGCACACACTAATGACGAGCTTGTCAAGACGGAGATCACGCATTACATTTGTGGGAGTTGCCTTGGGGTCAGACTGGAAAGAGAGTTGTCAGCGATGTCGGTGTCGCACAATGAAATATGTCACCATTTTGATACGATGTTTTATCTCGCACTCGTTGTCGGACTCTTGTGCTCTCGTGCAGTCGTGTGTGGTCCCGTTTATCCTGAGCCACAGTGGCTTGCAACTGTATAGCTACCAATCGGCAATCTCCATGGACTCTGGGCTAGTTGTATAAAGGTGGAGACATTATTTAAGGGCCGACTAGCTCAGTTGGTTAGAGCGTCGTGCTAATAACGCGAAGGTCTTGGGTTCGATCCCCACGTTGGCCATTTAACTTTTTTAGCCTCCTGATCAATGCCAGTGCAAGTGCCACACTCATTACATCCTCCTCACTCCTCAAAACAACGCCCACAAGGTATACGGCATCATCCACAGGGATAGCTGGATCTCGTGTTTTATTTTCATAGAGAAACAACTCTTTCCATTATTCTGATTCTTCCTTGAGATCCCATCGCAACCATATGCTGTGCTACGTAAAATGATTCCTCCATTGCAGGCGAGGACTACATTCTCAACAACCCATTGAATGTGGATTGGGACATGATGAAGGAGCTAGACACAAACCGTGCGCCAGACTGCCAGAATGAGCTTTGGATCTAACAACACTGGCCGAGGTACTGTACGTCGAGAAAACCCGTTGAGAGCGGAGGTGGTCTCGCTGGTACCAGACAAATCGATCACGTGAAGATACGTCGGAGGAATTATGATCGCCAAGAAAGGTAAAGATGGTTCCGAATGCCATCCTCTGGTCCTTCGCTTGTTGTTTCCGTCGCATCGTATATGTACATAATCTCGCTTTTCAACTCGTAAATCCGTCTCTTTTTCAATTTTTTTTTAGTTCATTGTCAGTTTGCCACCGCTCTTTCTCTTTCATCTTCACGTCTTCCTCCTCTCCTACCATGTCCACTGCCACTAATCATATTTCCCCTTCACCACCTCAACCACCCATCGTATCGACCTCCACCACATCAAACGTCAGGTAACTATAGGCTCCCATAACATATTAAAGATGCCCTTTCCAAATAATTTCTCCCAGATCTCTCGATCACGTCTTTTCTTCGACGTCCCGGCGCGCAGCAGCATTCGAACAGCAGATCAAGGCCATTGAGGTATGCCCAGTTTCGTCTCCGTCGTGCCACCAGCACCTGCTAAGTTACCTGTCTAACTTCTTTACTTTTATACAACACAGGAGAAGCTCGCAGAGGACCTGAGTAACTGCCGCGCGATTGAGAGTTCGCTCAAAGACGCCTTTAACAGTGTCAAGGTGTGTAGTGCCACCCATCCTCCGAGCTGTTTCCTCGATGTGCAATGAATGACCAAGACAAAATCCTCAGCGCAACTATCGCCGCACCGACACGGACGCCCTCCGCACCCATGTGCCACACATAGACGCCGAGCTCAGCCAAGCGCTTGGTGTGCTCAACGAGCTCGAGATACAACTCCCGGCTATCCGCACTCAAGCCGCGCGCATGCATCGCCTGTACGACTCGAGCCGCGACAAGGTGCTTCTCGTTCCCTCCATCCTCTCTATCTCTGTGCGCGCTCGGACACGCTGACGTACCGTCTCCATTGCAGGCCCAATTGCTCGTTGAGGACCTCCGCTGGTTGAATCGCGATTTTACGAGCCGCTGGCGCACCGTGATTTTCTCGCGTTCGAGCCCCGTTTCGTGGCGCTGGCGTGCAACACTCCGCGCACTGTTTGTGCTTACGTTTGTTTTAGTCGCGTGGGGCACGTGGATTGCACTTCGTGGCGCGTACCGTGCTCATCGGCAACGGCTAGTATGGGGCGAACGACTTATTTCGTAGTGCCAGTGTGGTATCCCCCATGGGTAGCATTTTTTTCACCTTGCCCCCCTGCATGCTTTGGAACAGGGAATGAGTTTATACCCGATCATAGTTCTTGACATATGGAGTTGAGAAGTTGTAATATACTGTACACCGCACATAGTCCATACATATACATACCTCTGTCAGACTTACTATCGATTCCGTATGTTAGCGAAGGTTTTAGACTGCCATACATTGGCCCTCGTCTAACAAATGAAAACCTGATGTTACCACCAAGCCACCAAGACAAACCCGAAGTTCTTCGTTGCCAGCCCTCAAGCCAAGTCAAAACTCAAGATTCTCTATCAAAGTGGCATACGCCCCGTGACGTCACCTTAATACGGACTTAATTCTCAGGCTGACAAGCGTGACTGACTACACCCATCTACGACTGCCATCAAAGCTCTTTTCAATATGCCCAATACGATGCCATTCAAGGTCAGAGGACGGCTCATGTCAAAGCTGAAATGTGCCTCGCCATGGTGAAGCTGTACTGGTGCTGCACCGATAGACCAGGAAAAAGAAAAGAGAAGTAGCATGACGACGCAAGACTCGGATATGGTACCTCATGGCCTCACCGGTCTCACCAGTCGAACTTGGTGAAACCTCGCGTAGTACGGCTCATGAATAAATATCATCGATAACGACTTCAGTTGGCGTTGATCGTCGTTGGCGTTGTTACCACGAGGCAGTTATACTCCTCGCTTGGGCAATTTTCGGTCCCCGATTATCATCAACTACCCTCCACTGGAGTCTGAACGGAGACGTGAACGGCGGCAGCAACAGCAGCTCGGAACTTTACGCTCTTTTCTTGCAGTCGCTGGTGAGGATTCGGCGCACAATGGATAGTTAGAAGATTTGTGTACAAAGACTTTTGGAAGCGATACTCCTGTCAAGGCCACGACAGACAAGTACTGAGAGCGGGAGGGTGGCGGAAAAAATAGTAGCACGAGGCCTGTCTGGGGCTGCGCTGCAGACCGGCTCACAACGTCGCCAAGCGATATCTATCTTGTCAATCGATAGACTTGATGACGAGACCCATCCAGGCCCCAATCTGATCCTCCACCATGGGCATCATCATCACGGTCGGCCTGCGATAGACCCGCGGCCGTGGTTTTTCTCCATCTGCAGGAAGTGAGAACTCGAAATGTTTCAGCAAAGTCACGATAACGACGAGTATTTCCAGGACGCTTTATTTGGGAAGTTCATGAGATAAGCGAATTGCACATGGACGAGTTTAGAACTCACGCGAATCGCCAACCGATGCAGCCTTGCGGGCCACCAGCTATATGGTGCGAGCGCAACACATAACAAACACAAGTCAATTGCCAATCAGCGCCGATCTTTGGTTCGTCATACTTACAGAAATTTAACCTGCGACGCAACGTTCGTAAGCAAATGTATCTCCTGTACGCTGGCATTGAATGATTCATGGTGATGCTCACAGGTTACCATAAACGCCGATCGACGTCTGCCTGCCTTCCGTATTCAGGAAACGGCCGGGATTCCATTCGTCTGCGTCCTTCCCCCAGACCTGTGGCAACCTTTAATTCATATCATTTACTTCAGCGACCGGTAATGGCGCGGAACGTGAGTCGAACATACCGCTGGTATGCATGGATCGCAATATCAATGATGGTCCCTTTCTTCACGGGGATGGATGATACTTGCTCGCCCGATTCGGTGGTGATCGGGAATGCCAGCGGAATCACATCATCGCGACTCGCCACTCTTCCGAGCATCCAGATGATGGGATGCAGACGCAGCGACTCCTGATTCAACGTTGATGTCTATCAGAGACCGCCACAAATGGATCGGCCATTAAGAGAGAAATGACCTTGAAGGCAGCCTGAGTATATGCCATGCTATCCAAGTCTGCGATTGAAAGTTCTGCCCCGTTGACCCGCCTGTATACGACACCAATCTCCTCTCGGATGCGTTCTTGGGATTCAGGGTGCCGCGCCATCTCCCAGAGGAACCAAGAGAGTGTGCTGGCCGTTGTCTCCTGACCAGCGAGCAGGAGGGACCTACAGCAGCGCACGAACGTCACGACCGCGAATTGAGTCCATGGTCAACGGAAATTTGCTCTGCTCTAGCACGTACGAGAGCTGATCCACGATTTCAGGGTGCTTCAACCTATTTTTTGGAACCTCCGAAGCGTTCGTGCGCAGTAGCACGCTCATCATGTCATTTCCGTTGCCGTTGGCCACGCTCTTCTTTATGATACCTTCCGAAAACTCGCGGGCATAGTCCAGATAAATGCGGAATCGGTGGTACTCGCGAGTTGGGAGGTAACGCACGAAGCGGAGCAGGAAGTCAGGGACGTATCGCCAGGTTGACTTGAAGACGAGGTTCAGCGGGGTAGGATACAGCGTCGAGTCGATGCTAGTCACAGTGGGGGTCACTTCGGGTCACTACCGAGCACCACCGAAACGGGGCCGGATTTTAAGTTGCTGAAGACTTGAAGACTCACAACAAGTTCGCATACATCTTTGTGAGCTCCGTCTCTGCATTATCCAGTGCCCCAAGATGAGAATCGAAACCGGCTAAATGAGGGAATGAATATCAGCGACCTCCCGCAGTCCCCGCCGAGCGGTGGGCTATTTTCACCTTGTCCCATGATGTCAACCGTCATGCGTGAAATCCATTCGGTCACATTAACGAGAGGCTGCCCTGATGGGTGCGACGTGACCAGTTCATCTTTCCACTTTTGTACGAGCTGTCAATATCAAGTGTGAGTCGTCGTCATCCACCACCCCAAAACCGGCGAGACGACGCCGAGAGGGTAGAGGGTAAGCGGTAAAGACCTTGGATGCCGCGTCTTGAAACATGGGAAGATATACTTTCAATTGCGGCGCGAAGAAGGTGGGCGCCACGATCTTCCTCTGGCGTTCATGGACTTTACCTGGAACGAAACACGAAAAAAATGCATTGTCATAAACGGGAGGAAGAGATGCATGGAAATTAAAGTGTGTTCGGTACCATGGGTACAGACGAGCGTCTTTCCTGTCACCAACTCGGTCACTTTGAGGGTATCCGTCCGTTTGGGAAAGGTGTACCCAGGCGTGTGAAGGATGTAATGCAGCGCCTCGGGGTCAGCTACCATCAAGTGGTCTTCCTGTTAAGGGACCACTGGCACATGAATAGCCCCATTTACATCAATGAAAGGAACCCTTACACCCAAGCACCCACGACGGCGCCACGCGCTACCGAAATGACGCATCCACTCGAATTCGGAATCTCCCACTTCGTTCTGATAGAAGATGTCACCCTCATTTCCTGAACAGGTGCCGTCAAGGTGCGGCATTAGCTAAAGCGTCGTTGCGGCAAAAAAAAAAGGACAATGTTATACTGTAAAAAGGGAGAATGCTCACCAATCCAAAAAGACGGCGACTTCGGCCCCCGGAGTTGACCCAAGATCGAAACCGAGTTTCGGAGACGGTTGTATGCCCAGACAAGGAACGGTACGATGGCCGCCGGGAAGACAGAGAGCAATATGAACATCATCGAGGCCATCGTCCAAAAAAAAAACTCCCAGACACAACTCGTACCCTTCTCGCCTTCCAGCGGTGTCGCCACCGCCTTCGTTTTTATATGCCTTCAGAAAGACATGCTGAAATGACGTTACAGACCGCGGAATTTTTTTTCAGGAACTGGGGACCAAGGAGCGTAAGCACATGCTGTTTTCCGCGGCCACCGTTATTGTACTGAAATGTCCCCCAACTGGCGAACGCACCCCACTCACTCCACACTCTGCAGCGCCCGTCGGATCCGATGGTTCTTGGCGCATCCCGACGAGCCGTCAGTGCCAAAAGACCCAATCGGAAGGGGTAAAATAGATATGAGGTCCAGCCAGAGGGAACGATGAGATGAAGACTGGTGGGGCAGTTTTCCTGTTCTCCTGAGTGACTCACACGGGTTGCCTGCCCAAGTGTGGTTACAGGCGCCGTAATACCACGCCCAGGCTTGAGAAGATACAGTACAGTACCAATCAACGACCAGAAACCCCAAAAATGTGCCGCAATTTGATTCATCAGGAAACCTTCTGGCTCCTTAGACGTCTTAGCGAGCCTTAATCTACCACTTTGGGCTCGCTTAGGTTCGCTTAGGTTCGCTAAGGCTCGCTAAGAGCGTTAAGGAGCCGGGAGGAATCCTGATGTTGCCGCATGGGCGGTGGGTCGCACCAACCTCGCAGCTCCCACCTTCGTAAGCATGAGTGCCGCGGCGATAGAAGGGTGCACCCCTGGGATGAAACGCCCAAAGAAAATGAGCTGATGCGATGCCAGCCTAACGCCCCCGGCGCCGATGTCGCTTGGGTATCAATGGCGCATCCATCCTTCTTTCCTTCCTTCCTGCATCATGATGTCAGTACAGTTGCAGAGTACATACATACATACAGTCGACTCCCTCTTAACCCATACCCCTCCGTTACAGATTTGAGCTATGGGTTACGAGGGAG
>QFFA01000051.1:0-17143 GCA_003316565.1 Russula foetens
GGCATGAATGTGAAACACATGTACATGCCCATACAAAATCCGATCCACGATATGGTCACCTTGAAAACTGTATGGTTGATATTGAAAAGGAACACAGCGAGGCCCGCGAAGAACAGGAAAAGAGAGAGGTGCAACAACGCAGGCAACGCCTCGACTGCCCAGGGAAGGTGAAGTTTGTCGACGCCCTCCGCAAAGAATGCCCGGATCCGTGCTCGTTTGTGTGGGCTGTATCGTGTCTGGGTGACCTTCATGTACCGACGCGCCCATTGCTGCAGTAATGTGGCCAAAAGTGCGCACGTGAGACCGATGACCAAGCTGAGAAACCAGAGCGAGTTGACCCATATGGCAGAGGCGGGCGGAGAAAATGGGATGGACGGATTGGGAAGTGTGGGGGGGATGAGGACGACCTGGGAGCCATTCGAATCGGCGAGGATTTGATAGATGTTTGCGAGGTAGAACGCCGAGATGTCCTGGGAGTTCGGCTTGAGGTCCTGTACGGACACAGCGACTAATGTCGCGACGGCAGCAGAGAATAAACCGGTCTTCCGACCTTGGGGGTAAATGCGTGTAGGGGCACCGCACGTAGAATGACGACTCACAAAGATCAGAATACCGTCCGCATCTCCTTTCCAGTTATCCGTCATCTTCTTGTCCTCTTCCCCAGCCAGCTGCAAGTACATCGAAAAGAGTGGTCCGGACCCATCGACGAATCCCGATTCTCCTTGCGGTGGGTGGTGTTGTCCAGACTGAGGTGGCCCAGGTGGGTGACCTGGACGTGGTGTCAGTGAAGCTAATGGGCATCAATGGTAGCATAGGGTAGGATTGGCACCTGTCCTGGTCCCCACACCCGGAATGTCGGCCATATTGAGCGCTTCTTGAAAAGGCTGGGACATTGAGGATTCAAGTATCGTGCGGGTAGTGAGGAGATGTCGATGTGGCTAGCGATGCGAGGCGGCTGACAGGTGTTGACATCAAGCGCCAATGGGCGCTTTGAGTCGCTGGTGGTAGCATTCACCGGATGTGCTATTGTTTCAAACCCGTCGAAAATTGTGGTAAACAGTCGACACTCAGTCGACATGTACGTCAGGCTGACTGCCTGCCAGTGGATTACCGACGAACTTTATGCCTTTTACTCAGACCGCTCACTGCTCTTTAAACCTGATATCCCTGTTTTGTTGGGATCATCACTTTGTACTGGTACGACAGTGGAAAAGAAAATGATCTCATTAAACAGCATGGCAAGAACGAGTCCAGAGGAACGGACCTCGCCCGAAGGCGGGAATGGGAAAGTGGGGAACCTCGTTACAAATTACCCGAAAATGCGGCCGTACTGTACACTAACTTTCCCCCAGGAACCCAGCCATGATCCCGCTGTACCTTAACCAGGGCACAGAGTGGTGCAAGCGAACTCTCCTCTATCTCACAAGTCCACAAGTGGAGATCCCTAGAGCGAGGAGCTGTGGTGCTGTGAAGGAGTGCCACCCGCGAGTCAGGCCTGATGTGATACCCAAAGTGTGTGATTCCTCCTTCTCCCTTCGTCGCCAACTTTGATGAGGGCGAAGCCTGTGGCCCATTCGACGGCGCATCTCCTTTAACTACAGAATAGGTCTTTGCCTAGGCCCGGCCCAGCACCGGTAGTGAAACCAGCCAGCTTCGGTGCGGAGTGCCTCCCTTGCGATGGTGAATTCCCTCATTGAGAAGCCGAAGGACACGGAGCAGAGAACTTCTGCCATGCTGGGATGTAACCATAGTTCTACGCGGGGCAGTCGCAACAAGAGCTGGTGCAATATCCGTTCGCCATGACGATGTGCGACGAATCGCCATCGACGACGACCTTCCACACGATCCCAGCGTTGAGCTCGTCGCGCAGCGCGCGCACGCCACGTCATAATGATATTCGTCTATCTATGCGAAGAAGCGCCCACGTGTTGGTCCTCCCGAGACACGGATGTGACGCAGCCCTCCCCGGGTACGAGCTGCGTACAGTGGTGGCAGGGCCACGATCCGTGGGAGAACGGGCATTAGACGCGAAGCATCCAGGAGGTCCAGGAGTGGTGCCTTGTCGCCAGTTTTGAAGCCCCTTGGCCATAGAGGAACCAATCTGGAGGATGAAAGGCCTGGACGGCAGAGGTGGTGGTGGTTTGGGGGAATGGTCCTTGCGAGGTTGGCTGACCTGGGGTATTACTACGGTGATACCTCATTTGCTCGCATAAATCAACTGGACGTACGTGTTTGTCGACCAATCGAGAATCCGAAGCCAAAAGACTCTATGCTGCCCTCACTTCAAGCTCTCTTCGGACATTCCCTTCCCTTCAAAAACGTCAACGAAGCTCAGGGTGATCGGTTTCGATGTTAGCGAATAAAAGAAAAAGGGGTCGTCGACGAGGCAGAAGGTAAAGCGCTAAGTTGAAGTGGTGTGGGGAACCAATTGCAGATAGCCTGACAGCACGGCGACGGCGACCGAGCCCATTTAGAGGCACCAACAGGTGAGGTACTGACGGACAAGGGTTGTGAGCACCGTCTCTGTGACGGCCGGCTAAACTCTTTTTAACTGACCCGCGGAAGAGGTTCACCGGGTCGGGCCGGTAGGACCGCCTGGCGATGCGGTGTGTGCCTTTTTGCCGGTGGGTTTTGTTTTAAGTTAACTTATAATTTGAGTGCGATTGACGCATTTTACCCCAAACACGAAATCCTCTCGGGATATATACACTTATATCTGTGCCCCCATCAAAGTTATGATATCCGTGCGGACATGGATGAACCCAACAATGACATCGACACGGAGACGCTACAAGCTCAGATCGACCTCTCCATGGCCTATGCGCAGAACCTCGTCGCGTCCTGGCTACCCTCCAGCTCCTTGACACACCCCTCGTCGTCCTCGCGCGCAGCCGAGGCAGAGGCGGAGCTGCAGACACTTTTACGTCGGCCACCACGGTACGTATTTTTTTCTCCCTTATCCTGCGTGATGCCCTCGGGAGACACACGTTCGACCTGATCTCCGTTTTTTTTTCTTGCCCATTTCATTTTAGGTTGGGCGTTGGTGCACCGCTCCCTGAAACTCCTGCTCCTGCGCAGACGCGTCTCTTACAGAAACTTCAAGGTGGGAACAAGCACGCACGAAACATGGAGAACGGAGTGCTGGAATCGACGGTCAACGACAGAAATCAACGAGAGGGCGAGGAAGGGGAAGGCAGCGCGGAGGAGGAGACCACCCGGGCGGCCAGCGCGGTTCGAAAGCGTCCGAGAGTCGTCGACCCTTTCGAGTCTGGGGGGAGGAGCAAGAAGAAAATGAAGAAGGCGGTTGCGGAGGCTGCGGAGATTGCGGAGAGAGTGGAAGCGATACCGGCCAAGGACATTGCGGTGGAAGAAGCTCCGCTACTGGGAAGCGTGGTGGCGACGACGAACAACGCGACGACGAACTCGAGTCAGAAAAAGAGGAAGAAGAAGAAGAAGAAGCACAAGCCAGGACCCTTACCCGGAGGCCAGGAAGCACAAGGATACACCGAAGGGCTTGGAGAGCCCGTTGCAGACGCGCTACCTGTGGAGGGCTTTGCACAATCTCTCCTTGAAGAGTGGGATGGCATCGAGGAATTTCAAGAGCGAAGCCGGAGCGGCACGCCCACGAGGCCATCGGCATCGCATTCAGGTATGTTCTACTATTGGACACCACATATAAATGCGACATTGAGCTGTTTTTGTCCTGCGGTTTTAATTGCCCGCAGCAGTTGTTCCGCCCGACGTTAGTGCTCCATCACCCATGGTGTCTACGAAACCACAGCGGGAATCGCCTTCGATTTCTTCGGTTCGACAACCCCCGACGATCTCGCTCTCCCCAACCCGTCCGGCGGTTTCTCCCCCACTCTTAAATCTCACTGGTGCACCACCTTTTGCTCCCAAAGACACAGAAGGATCTCCCCCGAAAAAGCGGAGGCGCAGAAGGAGGAAGAAAAAGCAGGCAGGGGACCCAGTGGCCGCCGGCGGGGAACCCCCATAGTGGGGTGCGGTCCGTTGTTTGTTCACGAGCGAGTGGGAGTCAATTTACCCAGAACACAGTATATGCAAGGAACGATCTACGGTACACGACTGAATACATTATTAATGAGACTAGTATAAATAATACAAGGTGTGGCTGGGTGTCGAGTCACATTGCTACGTCGTCTTGATGGCCATGGCCTCTGGCGTCGTCTGGGTTAACTGCAAAAAATCCGAGTGGATGAGCACACTAAGATTAAATTGGTCAACAAATTCGAGCGCGAACCTCGGGAGCTTCGACGGGAGCTTCGTCGATGAAATCTGGCGTCTTGTTAAGATCCGCAAGGTATGACACATCTTCTTCCTCCTCCAAATCGAGGGCTTCCAATTCTGCGTTTCAAATCGTGAGTTTCACGCCAACGCGTAGAAAGATGACGCACCCGCTTCGAGGTCGGCCTCATCGATCTCATCCGGAACCGCGTAGGAACGGCTCAGCGTCTCTTGGACTTCGTTCGCCTGCTCAAGCAGCTCCTCCATCTCAAATTGCATGTTCTACCGGGGGGGGGGAGTTAGTGCTCGTACGTGTCTCGTGGGAGTGGGAGTGGGGCTGGAGTGTGGAGCCGCGCACCTCGATCTTGCCAACATCGACCTTTCCATATTGTTTGCGCAATTCCTTGTTCGCCTGCGACATCGCGTCGAGCGTCACCATCGTGTTTCGTAGGTTCTCCGTGGCGAGGGCGGTGCTTTCGATGTTGAAGGTCTGTTGGGCGAGCTGCGCGAGTTGCGCCTCGTACATGCGCTTCTGTTTGAGCGTGCGCAGAGCCCGTTGCTGGATCGCGTCCTGACATGTTTTTTTCTTTCAGTCAGCGTTGGGGGAAAGGAAGGTAGAGCGCGGGAAACACCCCAACCTTGCCGGGGCCATTACGCAGCTTGCTCATCTGCTCCTTGTATCGCGCGAGTTCTCCGTCCAGCTTCTTGATCTTGACCTCGATAGTGGCCGAGCGAGCATCCGTCTATTGACGAAGGGTGAACGGCTGCGGGCATTATCTATCTCTGAGAGGTGCGAGCGCCCACCTGATCGATGACATCCTGCAACGTCGGCTTTGGTTTCTTACTGCTGGAAGTCGTGCCGAATATCCTGTTCATGAGTGCTGATTTGACTTTGCCCGCCTCTGTGAGCTGGCTAAAACAAGGGACAAGGGTGGCTGCGCGAACGGCCGGTGCCGAATGTCACGCTTATCGAGATTCCTCCGTTGTGTTGTGTGCTTTAACTGCGCAACAAATTCGATCCAAATCCAATTTAAAAAAAAATAATGTTCAACTGTTCTTTGCGCGTCTGTCCTTGTTCCTGCTCTCCACGGATGAAGTCCATACGGTCATCACTGGGTTTTTTCTGAGTGGAATCGTGTAGGAAGTCAGCGGGCTACACTTACCTAATCTTGAGCCAAATTCGTGGACTCATTGCCTCCGGACGTACTGTATGAGAAGCGAAACGAAGAATATTCAGTCGGGTGAGCATCTTATCCATTCCTTCTTTCTCGACAATTTTTCGAGTCAGTTCTTACCCTTTCTTTTCTGTTTTAGTCCGCGGTTTATATGCGCATCGCCCATTATCTCCCCTCTGGAATTTCTGCGATAAAGCATGCGAAATGGACGATATTTCCTCTTTTACGTCTTAGTGACGCTTAAATCTACCGAGCGCTTCGCACAGCCTGCTGAGTGGCCTGGGATTATCATCCTGGCTGGGCCATCAGTAAACACTCCTCTCCACCTTGCGCTCCCCTCATATCAACTCTCTTTGATCCGTGCTTGCTACAGTCCTTGTTACAAGCACGTTAGCCAACACACTATATGTCACCCTCTCGATTTTCCATTGTTAGCGCTCCACTCGTCCATTTTTTCTTGCTGGCCTGAGGTATCAATCTCATCACTGTTCTCGTCCCGTTGGTCTTTTAACCTTACCTGCTTGGTTTGTTAGAACGTATTGTCGCTGTCGATCGCTGAAACGGCCCCGTAAAAGCACGTGTTCCTGAGAGCGCCCCCAAGCCGCTGCAATGTCCGCCGTATTTCCCCACGTTGACGTCTGTGCGCTTAAGAAATTCGCTGCAGCCGCTGCTGCTGGCGAGCATTCCTGCCGTCTCAGTCGTAGCTCGGTCATCGGCGTACCATTGACCTCAGGAAAGAGAAAGGGAAAGGGCAAAACCCCTGACAGGAAGCCACCATACCCGGTAGTTACTGGATGTGAGGATTTTTGTCATGTGGGAGAACAAGTATGCCCCATCGTCCCCCTTCTTCTTCACGATTAAGATCGATCGTTATCGTTGTAGATGATCTTGATCACATTTGATCCGAAGAGTGTCCCCCTTGGTCCTCATTCGATGCTGGCACACTTCCCGCGCGGTAGACCAACATATACTACCAAGTCGTTGGTAAGACCTCATGCCTCTGTCACGAAGCTGTCCTTAACTGGCATGGTATCTGCGCGCAGGTCGGCATGACACAAATCGTCCGTGATCATGCCCAGATCATCGCCCCTAAAATTTTTGGATATTACGATAATGTCCCGAACCCTATCAACGCGGAGGTTGTCTTGTTTGAGCTGGTATGAACACCTAACCTTTCCTCCTACTATCGTGGCCTGAAGCTCCGCACGCATCATATTCCTTAGCTCCCGGGCGAGTGTCTGGATGACATTTGGATGGACCTCGAACCACGACAGATCATGACCGTATGTGCAAGACTCGGAGAGCTTCTCGTCAAGCTCTTTAACTGCCGCAGCCCGGTGCTCTGTTCCGAGACAGACGTCGCGGACTCTCCCCCTCGAACGCCGGATTCGTCCGCTCACTATCGTCGTCCTGTGCTGCTATGCCCGCCCTTCGACGAGGGTCCATTAGAACAGATGGAGCCACAGGATGGCCTCACCTCGACGCACGACTACCTCCTTGCCCTCGCGGAACGGCCAGAACGCGTTTTCGGTGGACCAACCGAGGTTCCCAGCGCACGCGACACAGGATGGCCTGGTGTACCTCCACTCGGAGACGCAGACGTCGCGGCGGTGCGCGACACATGGAAGCGACTCGGCCACCTGATATCCTACCACTCTGGGGGGTTCTACATCCCGGGCTCGCTGTCGCCCGAGGCGCGCTTCACGGCGTATTCGGTGCTGCAGAGCAAAGAGTTCGGCGTGCGCCACTGGGACATGCAAATGACGCGCTTCGTCGTGCGCTGGGCGCGGCCGGGCGACGTACAGAGCGACGCGACGCTCGCGCTCACGGGCTGGGAGCACGCCACGCGCGCGCCGCTCTGGTCGTGCGCGCGCATGCCGTCCTGCCTCCGTCCGCACCTGCACCCGTTCGAGCGGATCACGTGGGAGGGACAGCGCAACGTGCGCCAGTTCCTCTTCCACTCCGTCTTCCACGGCGACTTTGTCCCGCGGCCGCGCGCGTGGGAGTGGGTCGTCGCGCACGTGTTTGGCGCGACGGAGCGCTGGTTCGAGGGGCTCGTCAGCGCGCATTGGGGATTTCGCGATGCGGCTGAGGTCCTTTTGCTCCGGTTGAGGGAGCATTGGATGCGCGAGCGGCCGGATGTTCCTTTTCCGTTGGATCATGGGGACGAAGAGGATCGAGGACAACTGCGATTCGGCGTATCGGCGGCGGGGGCGGCGGCAGCAGCGGCTCTGTCGGAAGGAGATGCCCAGGACGGAGATGCTGAAGCACAGGCGTTGCTGGCGCATACGCGCACCTTCATCGAGGAGGTGAGTTTGGCGATGGATGCGCTTGGGAATGAGATTGCGGCCGCTCAGGAAGCGTTGTGGAGAGATAGCCCGCGAAGGACAACAGATGGTGGGAGGGCATCACGGAACTGACGGGTTTTGTTACCTATGCATTCGCACTACAACAGCCAATAAAACGACTCACGGCATTCACGTCCTGTAGAGAAAACCAGTCACAATGTCTCGCTTAGTGATCTGACGGATGGGGTCATGCCGCATACTCGAACGCCACTGCACATTCACTTTGGCGGACTCTATCCTCAGCAGGCAAATAGCTCGTTGGATTTCCTTACTTTGCCACAACGCAGTTGTAAAGTGAGCGTCTGGGTCACGTTTGGAACGATACATATCATATATAAGCCCAGTGTGCTTGCGACGTCATCTCGATTGCCATCAGATTGCCCTTTCTTTTCCCCTACGTCCACTCCCTTCTCATTCTCTACTTTCTCCTGTGAAAAAACGTCCTGTACTCTCCGTCGCGGAAATGGCAATCGGCCCAGGATATACAATCGTTACTCTAACATACAGACAGAGAGACAGTGCATGTGGCACTGGAACACTTTTACCTTACATAATCGTACATACACGCGTCGTCTGAGAGACAAAAACGAACCTGTTCATTTCCGACTCGCGCGCCTTCGCTGGCAAATACAGACTTTCCTTGCTGTTGGCTGAAAATGCTGCGCTGCTACACTCACCCTGTAAGGAGGAAGCGAAAACAAAGCACTTTGACCTCCTCCTAATGCGCTCCGTGCTCGCTTGCTCAGATGAAAATTTCCTGGACGAAAAAACGAAATTTGAAATGTAGTGATGCCATGTGTCGTCGGAGTCAGGTTCTAACGACGAATTCGAAGTCCGAACAGTGGCGGTTCAGTGGTGGTTAGGCGTTTAAGTTCTTATTATCGCAACGCTTTCAATGTCCCAAGTCCAAAGCAGACCGACCGATCCTGAAAAGGGCGATAACACTCAAGGTGTCACAGGTATTTCTTCCATCAGTGCTCCTTGTCTTCGTGGATTAACTGCGTTGTTCAAAGGAAGTGGACATGATCCCCACGAACAACCTCGGCCAGCATCCAACCTGCCCCTACCGCCACAGCAAGGGGACTCCAACTTCGGTGACAGCTCTGGGCCAATCTTTTCCATGTATTCAAAGCTGTCAAAGGAAGAAGACGACGAGTTGGTCAACCGCTGGCAAAAGGATGCTGATGGCATCCTCATTTTCGTGAGTCCTTCTGTCGACGTTCAGACAAATCCGCATACCAAATCAGAACATTCTAGACTGGTCTTTTCTCTGCCGCAGTCGCTGCATTGCTCGCCCTGTCCGTCCCAGATCTCAGGCCGAATTCTCAAGATATATCTGCCTTCTATCTCGGCAATATCTATCAGATTCTCGCTGACCCAAACGGCACCATATCACCCACGTCCATTACTTCCTCTGTCGCTCAACCACCCCCGTTTTCCCCTCCGAGATATGCCATCTGGGTGAATTCCCTCTGGTTCATGAGCTTGGTGATTGGCCTTACCTGTGCATTGCTGGCGACCTCGTTACAACAATGGGCACGTCGATATGCCAGGGCCACTCAGCCGGCACGGACCAGCCCAGAGAAGCGAGCAAGGATTCGTGCGTTCTTTTCTCGTGGTGTGGACGACATGGACCTTCCCTTGGTGGTTGAAGGATTGCCGGCCTTGATCCATCTCGCGGTTTTCCTATTCTTTGCGGGCCTTATCATATTCCTGCTAAACATCAACCACAGCGTCTCGATCCCCGTCATTTCGTGCATTGGGCTCTTCTCAATCTTATATGTATCCACCACCTTCATGCCGATGTTTCGGCTCAACAGCCCATATTATACGCCGCTTTCTGCGCAAGCACGCCTCATTTCTAGCTCCCTTATAGCGTTAGGCGCCGCGATAGCCTTCTTCCTTTACTGCCTTGCAATCGTGTCCACAGTGATATGTGCCTTCCTTCGCTCTGGTTTCATTCTCGCTTGGATCAGCATTTGCTCAAGGACTTGGCCGAGCGAATATCAAAGGGTCAAAGACTGGTATGATAGCAATGGTAGTGCGATCTGGCTCCGTCAGGCCATAGGTCGTGTGAGGCGCCCCCTCGACTCCATGTTCAAAGTTGTTGATCACTGTTTGACTCGAATCTGGGATTCGGGAAAGTCAGTCGAAGAAATCACCCGTAAGCAGTCATCAGAGATCGACCGCGATATCTTGGACTGGACGATAAGCGCAGTGGGCGAAGACGACACACTCGAAAAATTCTTTGAGCTCATCCCTGGCTTCTTTAACTCCCAGATCGTCAATGTAATCCAAAAACCTCTCTCAGACACGTTTCTTTCAAAGTTCCTTGACTCGTGGGGAGGATTCATGGCCCGCAACTTGTTGTCCAACTCGATCAGCGAGGAGATGAAGATCCGTCGGCTCGTCCTCTCCATGAATGCCATCAAGGAGATATCCCATTATTCTGATATGGATAGAATATTTCCTGGTCTCTCCAAACTCCGATTTGATCAGATCACACCATCAATTCAGGCGGTGGATATTCTGGCTCCCTGGTGCAGCAGCCTTGACACAGTTATGTCTGGGATTGCACGATTCACGGTGGCCAAGATTCTTCCATATATAAAGGAACGCGATGACCGTTGGATTGCGTCCACTCACGACATATATGGCTTGCCGGATCATATCCTTCGTGGCTACATCTCCCATGGTGATGATAGCGTACTGTTGGCCATTTTTAACCATGCGGCGCGCCACGTCCTTCACATCGAACCCAGGAAGTGGGAGATGCTGGCTTCGATTTCGAAGTTCGACATATGCAACACCGATCCTGGACTTCAACACGAATTTTGCTCTTTATGGAATGATATGGCTCGAGATGCAAATGCAACACCAGATCACTTCCGAATCCTCCGTGGAATTCGCCATTTCTACATCGCTTTACATCAAGGCACCGATGCCTCCCCACATGCCTTCGGTGCTCACACCTCGTCTCGTGACAATATGCTGACTGATCCCATTATATATCCATTGTGCAAGCTATCAGCTCACCATCCAGCATCGACCGCCCTTCCTTCCCTTGTACTTGAAGAACCTCATAACTCCTTTCCTCATCAGTACCACCCAGAAAGCCAGCTCAACGCCGACGGTAGCAAAGCCACAGAACAAGCCGCTGAAGTAAACGTCACCATACGAGTCACTTCATCTACAGATCAGGCGCCTCCTCACCCAGGGGAATCGGTACTTGCACCTCCAACCACCACTCCTGAACCCTTCTCTCTCCGGGCCAACGTGGTTGCCGACCCTTCCATTCATCAGTATACCGAGCCGGTTGCTCCTGATCTAAACCGGCTTGTTTCAGTGGCCACTTATCCCTCACCCCAACTGTCACTTTCTACTCCCGATGTTGTGCCTGCTGAGGAAGAGACTTCTCCGCAGATTGCCATGAGGAGTGGTGCTTTGAGTACACGGGACAATAGACACGACATGGTTCATCCTGTTTTGACGGAGGTATCTCGTCATGAAAGCGAACCGGTGCCGTCGAACCCCGATATCAATGAAGACGCCCCCACTTCCGGGGGCCCATTGTGTGACTAGGATGGGATGTTATAGATGGCACTAGTGTTTTACTGCAGAGAGGGGTGGTTGCAATTCGTTGACATTCTTGACAGATCTGAATTACGATAATTGGGCAAGTTACGTTTTGAATATGTGCTATGTCCGAATCTGTCTTGTTTCCTCCAGACCAATATAGCGAAAGGTGCAGCGAGGGTCATGCCCCCCCGTGCGTTTCAGAAGGCAGGGAAAGGTGATGATGAGAGGTCTGAGGACTGAGGCAAACAAGCAGTCAGTGTGTGTATATCAAAGGCCAAGCTGATCGAGGACCCGAGAAGCCTGAAGAGGAGGCGGGGATGGTCGACGCAAGGGTGTCGGAGCGAGGCACAGCACTGTGGCTTCGGTTGGTCATCCAAGACTTGCGTCGACAAGAGGCGATCGCTCGGCAGATCACAGAAAAACAAAACGGTTGAGGCACAGGATTTGTATTCCCTAGCCTGCAAGGGAGCTAAGGACGGGACTATATTGATGGGCACCGCTATCCATGATGCGACAGTCCGGTGTCTATTCTACCAGGGATCAGAAAGGAAACAAAAATGGACCAAGGGTACGATCAAGATGGGGAGGGTATAGTCGAGAAACAAGGGATGGCTCAGGCGTTTGTAGAGTATCGTACCGGGACCAGAGCAACATGAAAAGTGAGAGAGAAATGGCGAAGACTCGACTAGGAGATGCAGATGTCGCAGCGGCGCGTGACACATGGAAACCACTTCGGCCACCTAATCCCCCTCCCCTCTGGAGGGTTCTACCTAACGCCGGACTCGCCGTCCCCCGAAGCGCGCCACAGGGCGTATTCGGTGCTGCGGAGCAAAGAGTTTTGGGGTGTGCCACTGGACATACAAATGGCCCGCTTTGCCATCCGCTAGGCATGCCCTGGACTCCTGGACTCCTGGAGACGTACAGAGCGGCGCGGTGCTCGTGCTGCTCTGGTCGTGCACGCACATGGTGACATGGGCGGCTGTCCTGGCTGCGTCCGCACCTGTGTTCGTTCAAGTTCGAGCGGATCACGTGGGAGGGCCAGCGCAACGCCCGCCATCTCATCTTCCCCTCCGTCTTCCACGGCGACTTTGTCCCGCGGGCGCGCGCGTGGGAGTGGGTCGTCGCGCACGTATTTGGCGCGACAGAGCGCTGGTTCGAGGGGCTCGTCGGTGCGCATTGGGGATTTCGCGATGCGGCTGAGGTCCTTTTGCTCCGGTTGAGGGAGCATTGGATGCGTGAGCGACCGGATGTTCCTTTTCCGTTGGATCATGGGGACGAAGAGGATCGAGGGCAACTGCGACTCGGCGTATCGGCGGCGGGGGCGGCGTCAGCGGCGGCTCTGTCGGAAGGAGGAGCCCAGGACGGAGATGCTGAAGCACAGGCGTTGCTGGCGCATACGCGCACCTTCATCGAGGAGGTGAGTTTGGCGATGGACGCGCTCGGGAATGAGATTGCGGCCGCTCAGGAAGCGTTGTGGAGAGATAGCCCGCGAAGGACAACAGATGGTGGGAGGGGATCACAGAAATGATGGGTTTTGTTACATATGTATTCACACTGCAATAGCCAATAAACCGACTCATGGGATTCACGTCCTGCAGAGAATACCAGTCGCAACGTGTAACGCTCGCTCAGTGATCTGACGGATGGGGTCATGCCGCATACTCGAACGCCACTGCACATTCACTTTGGCAGACTCTATCCCCAGCAGGCAAACAGCTCGTCGGATTTCCTTACTTGGTCACGTTTGGAATGTGTGCTTCCCATCAGATTGCCCTTTCTTCTCCCTACGTCCACTCCCTCCGCATTCTCTACCTTCTCCTGCAACAAAAATTCTCGCTTGGATCAGCATTGCTCAAGGACTTGGCCGAGCGAATATCAAAGACTCAAGGACTGGTATGATAGCCATGGTATTGACATCTGGCTCAGTCAGACCGTAGTTCGTTTGTACCGCCCCTTCCGTTCCATGCTCGACGTTGTTAATCACTGTTTAACTCGAATCCGGCGTTCGGGAAAGGCAGTCGAAGACATCACCCGTAATCGGTCATCAAAGATCGACCTCGATATCTTGGACTGGACGATAAGCGCAGTGGGCGAAGACGGCACACTCGAAAAATTCTTTGAGCTCATCCCTGGCTTCTTTAACTCCCAGATGGTCAAAAAAAACCAACTAGCTCTCCCAGACATGTTCCTTTCGAAGTTCCTTGACTCGTGGGGAGGATTCATGACCCGCAACTTGTTGTCCAACTCAACCAGCGAAGAGATGAAGATCCGTCGGCTCGTCATCTCCATGAATGCCATCAAGGAGATATCCCATTATGCGAATATGGATAGAATATTTCCTGGTCTCTCCAACCTCCGATTTGATCAGATAACACCATCAATTCAGGCGGTGGATATCCTAGTTCCCTGGTGCACCAGCCTTGACACAAATATGTCTAGGATTGCACGATACACGGTTGCCAAGATTCTTCCGTATATTCAGGAACGCGATGACCGTTGGATTGCGTCGATTCACGACATATATGGCTTGCCGGATCATATCCTTCGTGGCTACATCTCCCATGGTGATGATAGCGTACTGTTGGCCATTTTCAACCACGCAGCGCGCCACGTCCTCGACATCGAACCCGGGAAGTGGGAGATGCTGGCTTCGATTTCGAAATTCGACATACGCAACACAGATCCTGGACTTCAACACGAATTTTGTTCATTATGGAATGATATGGTTCAAAACGCCAAAACATCACCATATCTCGTCCAAATTCTCTGTGGGATTCGCCATTTCTACATCGCTTTACACCAAGGCACCGATGCTGCCCCACTTGCCTTCGATGCTTACACCTCGTCTCATGACGATATACTGACCAATCCCGATATATATACATCGTGCAAGCTACCAGCTCACTATCCAGACTCGACCGCCCTTCCTTTCACCTTACTTGAAGAACCTCATAATTCCTTTTCTCATCAGTCCCGCTCCGAAAGCCAGCTCAATGCCGACGGTAGCAAATCCACTGAACAAGCCACTGAAGTAAACGTCACCACACGACTCACTTCATCTACAGAACAGGCGCCTCCTCACCCAGGGGAATCGGTACTTGCACCTCCCACCACCACTCCTGAACTCTTCTCCCTCCGGGCCAACGTGGTTGCCGACCCTTCCATTCATCAGTATACCGAGCTGGTTGCTCCTGATCTAAACCCGGTTGTTTCAGTGGCCATTTATCCCTCGCCCCAACCATCACTTTCTACTCCCGATGTTGTGCCTGCTAAGGAAGAGACTTCTCCGCAGATCGCCGTGAGGAGTGGTGCCCTCAGTACACGGGACAATAGACACGACATGGTTCATCCTGTTCCGACGGAGGTATATCGTCATGAAAGCGAACCGGTGCCGTCGAACCCCAATATCAATGAAGATGCCCCTGCTCCCGGGGGCGCATTGTGTGACTAGGATGGGATGTTGTGGTAATTGAAATTGTAAGTATTCCTCATCGAGATTTCTCAGCCTTCCTTCAGCTCAGCCTTCTTTCAGGACTCAGTAATCGTTGATATAGATGGCACTAGTGTTTTACTGCAGAGAGGGGCGGTTGCGATTCGTTGACATTCTTGACAGACCCGAATTATGATAATTGGCGAGTTACGTTTTGAATATGTGCTATGTCCAAATCTGTCTTGTTTTCTCAGGACTAATATAGCAAAAGGTGCAGCAAGGGTCACGCCCGCCCGTACGCTTCGGAAGGCTGGGAAAGGTGATGATAAGAGGTCTGAGGACTGAGGCAAACAAGTAGTCAGTGTGTGTATATCAAAGGCCAAGCTGATCGAGGACCCGAGAAGCCTGAAGAGGAGGCAGGGATGGTCGACGACTCGACGCAAGGGTGTCGGAGCGAGGCACAGCACGGTGGCTTTGGTTGGTCATCCAAGACTCGCGTCGACAAGAGGGGATCGCTCGGCAGATCACAGAAAAACAAAAACGTTGAGGCACAGGGTTTGTATTCCCTTCCCATTCCCAGCCTCCGACGCCGGCGCCTCAGCAACTAACCTGCAAGGGAGCTAAGGACGGGACTATATTGACGGGCACCGCTATCTATGATGCGACAGTCCGGTGTCTACTCTACCAGGGATCAGAAAGGAAGGATAAAGAAAAATGGACTAACGAGGGTACGATCAAGATGGGGAGGGTATAGTCGAGAAACAAGGGATGGCTCAGGCGTTTGAAAAGTATCGTACCGGGACCAGAGCAACATGAAAAGTGAGAGAGAAATGGCGAAGACTCCACTAAGAGATGCAGATGTCGCAGCGGCGTGTGACACATGGAAGCCATTTCGGCCGCCTAATCCCCTCTCCCCTCTGGAGGGTTCTACCTAAAGCCGGACTCGCTGTCCCCCGAAGCGCGCCACAGGGCGTATTCGGTGCTGCGGAGCAAAGAGTTTTGGGGTGGGCGACTGGACATACAAATGGCCCGCTTTGCCATCCGCTGGGCATACCCTGGACTCCTGGAGACGTACAGAGCGGTGCGAGCATCGCGCCGCTCTGGTCGTGCGCGCACATGGTGACACGAGCCGCTGTCCTGGCTGCGTCCGAGTCCGCACCTGTGCTCGTTCAAGTTCGAGTGGGTCACGTGGGAGCCAGCGCAACGCCCGCCACCTCATCTTCTACTCCGTCTTCCACGGCGCCTTTGTCCCGCAGGCGCGCGCGTGGGAGTGGGTCGTCGCACGCATGTTTGGCACGACGGAGCGGCAGTTCGAGGGCCTCGTCGCCATCATCGGTGCGTATTGAGGGTTCCGCGATGTGGACTGAGGTCCTTTTGCTCCGCTTGCGGGGTCATAGCATGTGCGAGCGACCGGATGTACCCTTTCCGTTGGATGAGGACGAAGAGGGCTGAGGACAGCTGCGACTCTGCGTATTGGCTGCTGCTGCTGTGGCCCTTGTCGGAAGGAGAGACCCAGGACGGAGATGCTGAAGCCCAGGCGTTGCTGGCTCATACACGCACCTTCATCGAAGAGGGGAGCTTGGTGATGGACGCGCTTGGGAATGAGATTGCGGCTGCTCAGGAAGCGTTGTGGAGAGATAGCCCGCGAAGGACAACAGATGGTGGGAGGGGTCCGAGGGGATCACGGAAATGACGGGTTTTGTTACATATGCATTCACACTACAATAACCAATAAAACGACTCATGGCATTCACGTCCCGCAGAGAATACCAGTCGCAACGTGTAACGCTCGCTTAGCGCTCTGACAGATGGGGTCATGCCACGTACTCGAACGCCACTGCACATTCACTTTTGGCGGACTCTATCCCCAGGCAAACAGCTCGTCGGATTTCCTTACTGTACTTGGTCACGTTTGGAATGTGTGCTTGCAACGTCATCTTGATTCCCATCAGATTGCCCTTTCTTTTCCCCTATGTCCATTCCTTTCTCATTCTCTACTTTCTCTTGTAAAAAAAGTCCTGGACTCTCTGTCGCGGAAATGGCAATCGGCCCAGGATAGTTTTAGAATATACAATCGTTTCTCGACCATACAGACAGAGAGAGACAGGAACACTTTGCCTTACATAATCGTACATACACGCGTCCACGCGTCGTCAGAGACACAAAAACGAACCTGTTCATTCCCACTCGCGCGCCTTCGCTGGCAAATACAGACGTTCCTTGCTGTTGGCTGAAAACGCTGTTCTGCTACACTCTCCCTGTAAGGAGGAAGCGGAAACAAAAGCACTTTTGACCTCGTCCTAATGCGCTCCGTGCTCGCTTGCTCAGATGAAAATTTCCTGGACGAAAAAACGAAATTTGAAATG
>QFFA01000059.1:0-27579 GCA_003316565.1 Russula foetens
TCTCTGCCGAGATTATGGAGCTTCATCACACGAAGCACCACCAAGCCTACGTAAACGGCCTCAACGCTGCAGAGGAGGCATACTTAAAGGCGCCGTCCACTCGTGAAAGGATTGCTCTGCAGGCCGCACTCAAGTTCAACGGCGGAGGTGTGTAAGGGTCCAAGTATCCTCCCAATCTTCTACCTCCCGCCCGTCTGCTGATTCACCTCACATATCCATGAAGGCCACATCAACCACACCCTGTTCTGGAAAAACCTCGCGCCGCTGAAGCAGGGTGGCGGCCAACTCAAGGACGGCAAGTTGAAGGCCACTCTCGAGCGCGACTTTGGCTCGATCGAGACATTCAAGAAGGAGTTTAATACGGCTACAGCTGGCGTACAGGGTAGCGGTTGGGGATGGCTCGGCTATAATACCAGGACGGGGAAGCTCGAGATTGTGACGACGCCGAACCAGGATCCGTTGCTCAGTGGGTGACAACTTCCCCTTCGCTATTTGTTTATTTGCTCTCCTATTGTGATTGCCGTCACTGACCGGTTTTTCTTAAAGCCCACGTCCCTATAATCGGTATTGACATTTGGGAGCATGTACGTATTGTTCGTCCACCTACGTGTAAATTACTAATGTATGTATGTTCTATACAGGCTTTCTATCTCCAAGTAGGGTACTTTCTTGCTCTGATAACACGTACTAACGGTTTTTGTTTTACTTGTCAGTACAAAAACGTCAAGGCCGACGTGAGTTCCCTGGCTTGTCTCGCTGCTAGCGCGAGATCTAACAATTTGTTCGTTTGTGCAGTACCTTTCCGCAGTCTGGAACGTCATCAACTTTGAGGAGGCCGAGACCCGCTTTGCCGAGGCCGTCTGAGTCCCAAGTACAAAAATCATGCTTACACTTCTGCTTATGTGCTCCAAAAGGGGGGGGGGATTAAACCGCGAACGGTGTGCTGCCATTGTAACTAAAGTTACGACGTATTTTCACTTGCCCATGCACCGATTAAAGAGTTGATCAGGCACTAGCGCTCTCAACCTTTGAATAAACTTCTCTAGTCCCATCCATTCCATTCCGCTGAGCAGGGTGCCCTCGTGAAATACGCGTACATAGCGCATGTTAGAAACTTCCCAAATCTGCGCAAGCGTATCAGGCAAGACGCAGTAGGAGCATTTCACGCCTACGTACCTCAAAGACGACTTCGGACCCGAACGAGGGCCACCGCAGCGGAACGCCACCGAGACCGGCAAGGAGGCGTACGAGGCTGCCATCGTGTCCGACATGGAGCGCGAGGCGATGCGTGGGCTCCTTGAGAGCGTCTGCTAGCTCAGCGAAGAACACGCCTGGAGTTCATTTCGAAGAATCAGCTGTATAGAAATCCAGTGAGGTGCAGGCGCGATCTTACCGAACGTGAGTGAAGTGTAGTTTGATGCATTTTGAGCCGCATGGAAGATGTAACTGCGTATTTTGGTCCCAAGTCAATGCACCACAAGGGCACGGAGGGAAGACTTACTCATATTCGAAATCCCCGATCGCGAACACGGAAGTGGCGTCAGCCTCAGTCACGCATGTGCCCTCAGCGTTGCACGGGAGGGGATGACCGTGACAGGTACGCGCGGTCAACGCGTCGAAAAAGTGGTCGTCTGAAAATGAGGAAAGGAAAGGAAAAGGGAACGAGAACGAAGTAGGGTGTGTGCTCACACCAGCTTGCCCAAGCGTCGAGCGCAGCAGTACCGAAGACGGCGTCTAGACGCGCCTTGAGTGACGCATTCGTCTGTAAGTGTGTCGTCCACGCCGGCACCGCCTGGAATGCGTCACGTATCGCGTTCGCGGTGGGGCACGCGTAGGCTGGGACGAGCGAGTCGATCTAACATTGTTTTTTTCGTGCCAGTTGTGGTGACGATGTGAGTTTTAGGTTCCGTGGTGATACATACCGATGCTGGTTGGGTGTGCACCTTCCAGAGTTGGCCAGAGGCGCGTGGGTCCATGGCAGCTAACATGGCGCCCACGACCTGAAGCGTACGGTCCTCAGTCGAGGTACGCACCCATATCTGAGTGGGGTCCACCGCGGTGAGAAACTCCAAACGGTCGTGGTAGAGCTCCCATAGATCCTGTTTCGAGGCCGTCAGCGGAACGAGGTGCAAAGCAGCTGACCGGTGGGTGACAATATCGAATGTTGCACCTTTCCGTGCCGCGATGCGTCAAGAAGTCCGCCAGGCGTGAGTTGTCCAGCATCACAGGACCCGCTCCAGATCGTGGACGCGAATGGGTGGTTGGGCGGCGTTGTCGCGTCGTGTGCGATCGCCGCGCCGCCGAGGTCGTACGTGAGCTGGAGGGCACCAGCGTCGGAGCACATCCACCCTAGGCCTGTGGACGGAATGAGATCGCGTTCGGCGGGGGCGAGGTTGTCCGGTGTGCGCTGGTGCGAGGTCAGTGATTATTCCGAAACACGTGTGGTAGGGTAGGCATCGGCCGCCGGCGTTTGAGAGGGGGTGAGATGCACATACCTTGTGGTGTCGCGTGACGACTGAGACGTGGACGAGCTTGCCACCACCCATGGAAGCGATATCTGGGAGGACATAATGTGCTGCGTTGACGTGGGGCGCGTTGCAATAGTTGTAGGTGTTCCACGGGAGCGTACGTGGTGTTTCAGACGAGTCGTAGACGCCTGATTCAGACGCCAGTGCGGAATGAGGTTGTTGGGCAACGATACCCGTAGGGATAAGAAGAATCACAAACGCGACCCTGTGCAGAAGCCTAAGCATGATGGGGGCTTACAGTTGACAACGTTGACAAGTAGTAGAACAGGAACTAGCACGGTTGCATGATGACAAGCCGAGCAGAAAGCCACCAAAATGACCCACACGGCACACAAGTGTCATCGTACTTTATCTCAATTTGTAAAACACACAAGGACGGCGATCAAGAATGTGAATCTGATTATAGAGAGTTGCGCTATTGCGCTTCTAATGTCAACGTCTACTACATCATCGGGGTAGGGACATGCGTCCACAGGTTGTAGCGTGGTAGGGCCTTAACGGAGTTTGGCAAAGAGCTTCGGACCTGCTACACTCTAAAACAAGGTCAACATGCGGCCACGCGCAAGCTGGCGGTACACCTACATCAGTGCAATGCATCATGCTAAGGAAATCAAGATGAGAATTTGGTTGATGACACGATACGAAGAGACATACTGGACTAGAGGAGGTAAGAGACGTAGGGGGGACAACAAATGTCAGAAATTCAATCTAGGACCAGTAGCTAAGAGAAAGACGTACACCTAGAGGAATGATGTCATTTACGACCGCAAAGATAAGAAAAGAAAGGACGCAAAACGCACATTTCTTCCACACAATCCTCATGCTTGAAGCCCTTCCCGGACTGAACTTTTTCTTGGCAGTGGACGAAGTGCTGAGTAGCAGCCTTGCACTTCGGTGACTCTTGTGCCTCTTCGCGCAAAATGGGATGAATCTAGCACGCCCAGAAGACCTGACTCAGCGACAAAAGGTCCTCAGGCGAGTGGGACGGGCAAACACACATCTTCTGGCTCTTCTTCCTCTGGCTCTTCGGCTGCTACCTCTTCCTGAGGCTCAGGTTCTGGAGCCTTCGCCTCTTGTTGAGAGTCAGCATGCAGCGTTCCCAGTAGAGATGAGAAGAAACTCATGGTCGAGTGTAGGACTGTCGAAAGAAACGACTACAGTATCGTAGCGTACTCGTCCCCTACATCGGAATTTCTCACACGTGGCAGTTTGGGCGGAGATTCGGAGGTTTCCATTCCAACATCACTACAGTTGGTTGTTTCATGTACACACCAGTTACCGTACTAGCATCCTTCGACTTACCTCGATTTTGCCTAATTGGCCCACAAAGTCGTCCACACACCTTCTAGGAACCCCTACAGTTGTACATTGACTCGATCGATCCGACTTTGCCCCGATTTCCGAAGCCTGACGCACGCTGGCGTGGAGGGTCAATGATGCGCCGCGGCCTTAGGTTCTAGGTGCCACAAAGCGCAAAAGTTGATACATCCTGTATGGCCATTGGCCATACACAGTCTGTACTTTCGCTTTCTTTCTTTCATGGCGGGATCCCATTATGTCCACATGGGTGACCAGATCCCGCTGTACCACATGCCGTGGACTTTGTGTTCATTTAGTCACGGCGACGGCGGTAGGCAGACTTTATGCTGTAGAAGGGAATTCAAGTCCAGAGGAAGTAGCCCGTCACTATGTTAATACTGTCGTCATCGGAAATTGGACGGCGTGTTCTCGCTTGTTTGCTGCGTGCAAGTGGGGCGTGTGGCGTGTGTTACCACGTGCAGGTCAACCACGGTAGAGCCGTCTTCCTGGTGAATCCAGACGTACACCCTAGAAAACGGACCTCAGGTACGGTATATCTGGACGGAATGAAGAGCAAGGTAGCATCGATGTTCGGGCCGTGCCCGTGGGCTTCAAGGGTGGCAGTAGCGCAAACATACTGCCGTAGTCAGCTGATTGGCGCCCGGAGTAGATCAAAGACTATTGTTAGCACACCCCATCCTACAGTACATCCAGCCGGTGTTAACTTACTTAGAGTTGGGAAGACACGCGGCCGTACTGGATGGCCCTGACTTTTGTCACGCTCGGTCGTCGTGATTCGATTTGCATCCGATCTGGATTTCAGGTGGCGCTGCGGCTGTTGTTTCTCGGCTTGCGCCGTTACCCCAAACGGAAAAAGCGAAACACCTGATTTGGGGCCTGACTGTATGGGTGTCAGCCGTATCATCAGTACAGTCGTTCGTTCAATACAGTTATCACCGCACCACTTGCCTTCGACGATCAGGGGCGCCTTTTTCACCCTACGGCTGTCTTCTCGAGCTCCTTGCATGTGTCCACTTTTGTTCCAGAAGGGTCATTACTCACCATCGAGTCGGTCCACCCCTGCTCTCCGATTGAGAATGAGAATAATACTGCGAATTATCACATACTGATCCATCTCGCTCGTGCTTCCAAGTTTCTCGAACAACGAATCGATGACGCCACTCATCCCATAGCTTTCTGCTTCTGATCACCTGTCTTGATTCACTACGGCATACTCCGTTACACCTTCGTTATGGGACAACTACTGTACTGTATCTCTCCTACGCTTTATCTTCGCACTGGCTAATACGTAATCGATGCCCAGATCTGCGAAGCCGCAGACGCTGTTATCAAAGCGACGATATTACGCCCAGGAAAGCGCTTGCTTGGAAGACAGTAAACGTGAATCCTCAGCGTGATGGTATAGCACGTCGGAACTCTTTCAACGCATGCGAAAGGGAAAGAAAGACTGGCTGGCGTTAGTCTATGAATGAACCCAACTGTTCATACAGGGCGTCTCGTCATAAAAAACATGCACTTCGTGCACTAGTGTCACAGCGTCTACAACTAATTCATGGGGGAAACGGAACGGGGCTTCGCCTCTCCCCAGGTCAAAACCGCTTTGGTTGCAATCCATGCCTATCCGATCTTGCAAACTGGCGCTGCTCCGCACGCATCCGCATTTCTCTCTCCATCGCGTCTCTTTCAGCACCTTTCTTCTGTGCCTCATATTGGCTCTGCGCATGCTGCAACTGTTGCGTCTGTTGTTGCTGTGGCTGCAACTGCTGCAACTGCTGTTGCTGCTGCTGCTGCTGCTGCTGCTGCTGCTGCTGCTGTTGTTGTTGTTGCTGCTGCTGCTGCTGCTGAATGAATGCCCGGACGATGCTCTCGTACGTGAACTTGGGCGTCTGCAGGTGGCGATTCAAAGCGTCGCGTCGCGTCAGAGGATCCTGGATTTGGGCAGATGTTACTGTTTGTTATGTCTCATGCATGATGTCATTTACTCACCATTGCCCGAAAACCCGGGATCCACTCATTCTGCGTGTCTTGTGTCCAGGAGTCGCTTTCCCCTGCAGAGAACAGGGCGGAATAATCAGCACCTGTCGACAAGCTTTGCGCTTCGTCGCCGATGCTTGGATTCTCCACTGTGGTAGGTTGAGAATTGACACCTGCCATGCCAAGAGGCGCAGTTTGAGGCGTAGTTGAAGAGCCGAGAGAGGTGTTTGGCAGGTGGAAAGGTTGGGACATGTCTAGCAAAAAGTTCGACGGGGATAGGCCTCTAATTCGCTGGTCCGTCGTCCTTTAAATGACCCTTCTTCAAGTCGCGTGGCCAATTCATCGGTGACACCGACGACAGGCTCGTCCCAGCCATCATACCCGAGGGATTGTCATACATCCAGATTCACGCTGACTGTACGAGTGTGGCGCGTGACAGGTTTATACTGGTAACCAGCTGTATTGATCGTGAGATAGCCTTATGGCCGCCTGTTCGAGATCTGAAATCTGTACCTAGATCTTGCTGAATACCCCCACCGATTCGAGGGAAAGGTACTGTGTGCCGCAATATCACGTTCCCTGGAATGAGGCTGGTGGCTATTTGCGATCGTCGTGGGATGAATTGTGTGACTGTGACCTACCAATCCAATTAATGCTTTGTCGGTGTTTGGTTAGGAGTTTTGCGCACACCGAAGCACGTGTTAGTCACGTGAAAAATCCAACTCTGCTGTGATCGGGCAGCAAACCGCAACTACTTTCATTAATATACAGGAAGCAATGGTGTGTGTAGTGAGTTTCTCAAACTTCAAGCAGGGTTGTAACGCTCTTGGGGAATAATAGAATAATCTTAAAGGCCTTGGACAGAAATCCGAGCAGTCAAAACGTGACAATTGATTAATATTGATTACTGTAGTTACTGCCGACCTCAAGCTCAAAGCCACATCCATCCATACAGCACAGCATCAGCCACGTGGTCTCGGCGTTTCCATCACCCCCCTTTTTCACGTTGACAGACTGACATCCCTACAGCAGCTTGACATCCAAAGTCGTTTCCACTGGCACGTCATCTTTACGACTTAGCCTATTGAAACCCAACATCTAGTACCGCCGACATCCGAGTCGTAGACTCTATTGTCTTTATTGGATAGGCGTGGAAGTCAATCAAATTGGTAGCCTTGGCCCGTTTTTGATCATTTGAAACGTAGGAGTAAATACCGTATGGGGCTTCTGAAACCCTCTCGGCCCGTCTTGATGCTCAAGCGTTAGTACTGTAGGTACGCTCGGCGATGGCGCAATCAAAAGGAAATTTTCTTACCTGGTATTATGGATGAGCCGAGGTGCAAGGCCGGATTCGGTTGCATCCGGTATCCCCTACACTACACCTCACCTCCGCTCAGTAGCAGCGCAAGTTAGCAAATACTTCCATACCTCCGCTTTGAAATTACCACGGCCAAACCCGGCTACCGTCATACTCAAACCCTTCTCATTCTAGTTTGTCAGGCTTGCAGGATCATGATCAATTCCCTACTAGTCATTTCAAGGAAACCAACCGCCTCCCACAACACCGTCCAAAAGCCCCGGTGGAGGAACTCACTGTGGTTCTTTCGGTGATCAACATATGCGTGGAAGAGACTATAACATACTGAGTGGTGACTCTAGTGAGCATACACTGTATGGAAGATAAGTGTCTGATACAGTGATACACCGTTCAATTGATCCTGACAACTCTCGTCTGGCATCGTACGGTGACAATTATGAGTATATGTCAATTTATCATACATCATACCATTACCAGCCATCCACTTCTTGCCTGTGTTCGCTCGCGGAGTCGGCGGAGACATTCAGACTCGGATTCTGCTCGATTACCCGTTGCGCACAATGCACCCTTGGTGCTAGAATCTCTCCGTGGCACGACAGCTCTACATTCGGCAGCATTCAAAGATACTGTAGTGTGTTACTCTGCGGAATCAACGAGCCTCGCACTCCAACGCACGTTTTTGCACTCGTTGTTGATGGGTCTTCAATAAATGTCTTTACGAATTCCTGTTCCGGATATTAATATATTGATGCTATTAAAGTCGGAAATCTGGCTCCGCATCGGATCTACCCAGGCTTTCATCCCCACGTTCTGGCTCTGACACCCGCTTTTGCTCTGGATGTTGATTATGAGCCAAGTTACGCCCCGCCAGTTCTAGGGTCACAGTGCGGAAGAGAATACTTATGGTGCAGAGGGAAGGGAGATATACGGGATCACCAAGTCACATACTGCACGTCAGACCAGCACTGTACTAGTGTTGGGATATGGGCCATCCGTTATGGACACCCTTACACCTTCTCGTGACACATTTAGGGACGGTTCTCTGGAGCGTGTGTACTGTCTAACTCTAAACGGCCCAGGCTTTTGCTGTATCTTGAGATGGCCTAGTCTGACGCCGCTTCCACCAACTTCCTATTTATGCCACCAAGATACGCGATGGGCTCGAGATGCCCTAGATTGTATACATGCGCACTCACGCCACGTCACTCGTGACCCACAGAATAGGGAAGCCTCGGCCTTGATGAAAGGGTCTTTCGATGACACTGGTCTCTATAGGTCAAGAGGCAATTTCTATTCGTGAAGCACGGGAATAATACTCCCCAAATGGCCTATTTTGATCCCGCAGGCCGTGTGTGATTTGTCATGGACAGCTATTACAGTAACGTCTTGTGTGTGTATGTTTTTGCGATGATATGTGGTCGGTCTGTTAGGTTGTCGTATCAAAGGAGCAACAAGACTGGACTACTAGCAGTACCAGGGAATGCCCTGGTGATAAACGTTGCCGTTGAGCGCGCTAGCTTGAAATCACTACACACGTGAATAGTTCGAGCGCTGATAACAAATTTTCGTGTTGTGCGGAGTCGTATTGGCGTTCAGATGAATACGCGAGCGCATCCATAATAGATACCTTTTCAAGTCAGTTCCATATTTCGAAGTTTCGAGGAATAACTGAACTCATGATATACTAGTATTCTCCATTACCTCATGAAGGGGATACGTTGCGAACTGTCGAATTTTCAAGAACAAATTGGACGTGGGAAGTGTAAGTTGATGGAGTTCCAAAAAAATCGCGATGTATTCGTGGGTGAAGTCACCCTGGAAGAATCTGGGCATTAGCCCAGCGCGATGCAAGTGGGCCGCTGTTGTGGCAGCTTAAACATACAGTAATCCTAAGCCATGATAAGAGTCCATTATCCTGAGGCCGCCAGAGGTCAAAAGCATGTATCAAATAAAGGGTAAAAAGAATGCCACAGAATGGTCAGGTTGAGCACAGAGCCGAACGAGAATGGGGACAACCAAGCCGCACACTGGCACTGACACTGCTGTGGGAATATTAATGCCTGTATCCAATGTCTTGAGCACAGGTTAATGATATGACTTCGGCAGAAAGCCATTTCCAGTGGCTTGGAAACTCGGCAACACGGTTGCTTATCTCCACGAAACGCTTCTTATATGAGTGTCAACTGCTGCGGCCGTATCTTACCATGTTACCATGTTACCCCTTGAAAAATTGAGTGTTCCACGGACCTGTCTGTAAGCTCAGCTCCTTCTCTGGTCCTTCGGAGAGATATATCGAATAATTGAGTGGAGGTGTGTCCCAATCTGTGCACGACATTGCACGCGGCGTGACGGTTGAAAGAAATTGATGAGAGACTAGGATGAGATAAGCCTGCCATCGGAATTCGTGGGGCGGGAGGAATCTCGGTAAAGAGCGAAGATCATGGGTGCAATACAACAGAAAACTCAAGATTCAATTATCCGCGCGCGTAATTTGGGCTGAAAACAGGTTTACGACTGTATCCTTGCTTGTACGGTACTGTCCTTGTACTTTCCAGGCGCTTGCTTTCCAGGCGCTTGAGAGAATGAACCACTCCAATGTCCGAGTCCGGCATCGACCGACATCAACCCGCGGCTCGGGCAAGTGACCCCTAACAATGGCATCTTTTGATCTTGTGCCGCCCACACGTCACTCCACATCCTCTTACCTTCATAGCATAAAGTACTGCGTGGCCGTCCGAACCATCGACGATGTCTCCTCCTCATCGCCATACGGGAGTTGTGATAGACTACTCCGACAAATGTACGTACGGTGGATATCGATCCTGTGCCAAAAATTCGGCACAGCCACTCCCATGCGGCTGAGCCGAGCGATGCGGATCTGCGAGTAATTTCGTTCCGCGGGTCCTGTACTGACCATATTCTCCCGCATATGCAGCTTTTTTCCCGTCTGCGAGTACATCGATCGATTCCATGTCGGTCTTCAACCCAAAAATGCTGGATGCTAGCATTCGGGATGTTTTTGAGTCACTGCCAAATAGTGATAAAACGAGTGTGCTCCTAAATGCAATGGAGCGTCTTCCTATGCGTGCAGAGTATGTATAATATATAGTATGATGGCGCAGGGTTGGCCAGAACCCTCTAACCCTTTTCGGTCGAAGGTCCAGAACAGTGATCGAGAACGGGGTCCAGTCTTGTCTCCAGGTCTCTTCTCTGCACAAGGACAAGGTTGTACAGGCTCGCCTTCTCCGGGCCAAGGCTAGATTTGCTGCCAATTTACGTGTCGCAGCACATCAAGGTGCAGCGGTTATAGTCTTTGGTTTAAACTCGGCCCTTTTCTTGACGACTTGACCCTTGCCCATCAGATTTACAGGACATTCTCCTACTCGACCCCAACCATCGTGAGGCGAGAGAATTGCTACCGCTGCCTCGTGGTAAGGTACAAATGAAAGCCGGTCATGTAAGTCAACTCCATCGCTCGTGCAGCTCTCCTGCCACAGGCCCTCAAAGCTGCACAGTGTCGTATGTCTGGGTATCCGCGCTTCTCGAATGAGATATGGAGTGAAATAGCTTCTTTTCTCTCACGGCGGGATCTACGGAGCGTCCTCTTGGTACCTCATGCATTATCGTCGATCGCAAGTCGTCTTCTTTTTAAAGACGTTTGCTTGCAATTTGGGACAGCACAGTTCGATACCGGGTACTCAGAGGGTGCAGCAGAGATCGATAGGTGGCATGCACAACGTAGTGCCGAGATCCTGATTCGACTTCTTTCTGACACGGAATACGCGGACCTGGTTAGATCGTTATCAATACGAGCGCCAGAGGAAGGGCAAACTTTGACCTCGTTTCAAACAGGTGCATCCGTTGTTCTCATTCATTCATTTTCACAATGTTGATCGACCTGGTTAGCAATGGTAGCGAACGTTATCCCAAAGCTTACCAACTTGAAAGTATTCCGCTGCCAGATGAGCAATGACGCACTCATTTCGCTATTTGGCGTGCTGGAGAAAAGTCACCCAAGATTGCAGGGCCTTGTTATTGCGTAATTATTACCTCCCCTTCGTTGATCAACCAGCCTCATGTGACTTTCCTGGCAGATCAACTAGTTCATTGCCGCCACCGCTTCCTGCACTTCATTATCTAAACCGCTTTGTCTACACCGGTGCTGGCGATAGTGCTCTCGTGAATGTCGATGGCTTCCTGTCCGCCCAGACTGTTGCACTACATACCCTTGTAATCCGTCACTCCCAGCGGTATCCAGCTTCGTTCCTTCCCGCTGGCAACTTACGCAACCTCTACCTCACCTTAAGCATTTCTACCGCGGACTTCCTCTCACAATTGCTAACACATGGGCCACAGCTGGAAACTCTTCGGCTTGAAGTTGATCTAGAGCATGGTTGTGTGCTTTCGACAGTATTCCGTTCCTATGCAAAGCCAAATTCATTCCCTACGCTACGAAAGTTGTCATTTGTACTGATGAGCGCACCACATAACTTTGGTGATCCGGATCTCTTTCCAGCCATAGCCGAGTTCGTGCGCGGATATGGCATGCTCGACGCATTGTGCATCTCAAATACCTTTGACCTGCCAGGTTTCGGGTACGATGCGTCTATTTGGGGGGTCCTTCCCTCACTCGTCAACCTACGCACGCTCTTGATCGACGTGCCTAAGGACATGCCTACGGCGCTCTTAGCATGGCTCATCCCGCGCGGCGTCACTGTACTTGATTTGCAGGTAGCAAGGCAGGCTACAATCGATTTAAATGTAAGACGCCATTTTCTTTCTGCAATTCGAGAAAAACCTTGACGTCATTCCGTCCAGCAACTATGGCCTGGATTGCCGAACGCTCTCAAGTTCCTCGCGTTGCCTGTCAGCCCTTCAGACGTTCAAAGTTTCATTCGGAGTGGTCTCCCGACCCTCCGCCTCATGCGACTCCGGGCTGGCAACCTATACACCGTTCATGGGAGGGATAGCGAAAGAGGATTGGATCACTGGCCTGATCGGTGGGAGAGACTTTATTTTGATGACCACCTGGACCACCTGGATTGTGGGGAACTACGTTTTCTCTATCCAAGGTTTTCGTGGGCTTGGTAGACTGTAGACTGTTCACTGTTCCGAGTCAGTATATAGGATATACTGGTTCTTTCTCGCATTACATCCGGGAGCCATTCCTATGAGTTGTAAGTACAATGTCCATGCTGTGTCACGAACAGTGTTTTTCTCTGGTCCCGATAATTGTTCGTATCCACAGGTTCGAATGTGAGTGAGCGTGACTTGAACGCGACGCGTGTTGCACCCGATTGCCATTTTGCATTTCCCCCCATCATACCCAACCCTTGATCAGCCTGTATCACCTCGTACAGAGACATGTCCGAACGCGATTCCAAAGATCTTGCAAGGTGGGTCTAACATCCGTCGCCCCGTCAAATTCTTCGCAATTAAGCGGCTCATAACGTCATGCTCTCTCCTTTTTTTTTATCACCAAAGAGCTATCGTGCTGTCTCTCCAAGATTCCGCTCAGCCAGTTCTGTGCGCAGATGACGAAGATGACGAGGGGGCACGGTTTCAAGCTGATCTCGCACGCGCCATTGCAGCCTCGAAAGTTAATGCGTCGCCGACCACCTCTGTTGCGTCCCTATCCTCGGATGCAAGCCCTGACCCTGCAAACGCGCCTTTTACTGCTTCCGCCGTTGCCTCACACGCTAGCTCAAACTTTTTGGCTGAGCGGGCCCGGCTCGAACAGCAACGCCTTGCGCGGCTCAAACGCTTACGCGGTGAATCAGACTCGCACAGTACGGTGCCGCCATCGAAGCGTCGAGGGTCGTCAAGAGAGATGGGCTGTAGACCCACTTCTGAGGCGGGACCGAGTCGAAAAGAGAAGGACACGGTGGATCAGGAAGCTGAGGTGTTCTGGGATGGAGAGCTACGTCAAACAGCCAATATGCATGTCGATGCTATGCACAACGGAATGGATGGTAAGGCAGTCTTCAGGTTGTCACAAATAATTGGCGATGTGAGTCTGTTCCGCTACTACTGTAGTTTGGAACCCCCTTACCAATGAATCGGTTTCAGAAATCGCAGATCGAACTGGCAATCATCTCGACATACGCCCTCCAACTTTCTTGGATCTACGCCTTTTTTGAACCCGGCACTCCCGTTGTTCTCGTGACCCAACCTGCATCGACGGAGAATGGGAACGCGACCGTAAAGGAGGTCCTTCCAAATTGGATTCGCGTTACACCCTTCTTACGTGGGGGACGTGGGGTGATGCATATGAAGGTAGTACTTGATGGCCAACCCCTCTAGTAAGCCTCCAGCTGATTGTTTTAGTTCTTCTTGCTGTTTTATCGGACTGGGAGACTACGCGTCGTCATTTCAACGGCCAATCTTATGGATCACGACTGGCGGGACATTGAAAATACCGTCTGGGTCCAGGATGTATCTCGCCGGCTATCGCCTATACCCCACGAACCAAAGCTTGACGATTTCCCCTCGACGCTTGAAGGTGTTTTGCGTGCGGTCAACGTAGAACCCGCACTTACCAGTCTTGTTTCGACTGGTGTACGCCGTTCTTACGTGTAACTTCGTCCCTCTGTGTTATTGATCTGGGTTTTTCAAGCACCCCAATATCCCGCTCAGTACCGTTCGTCCCGGTGCACTACGCACCCGCTGGGACTTCTCCCGTGTACACGTAACGCTCATCTCGAGCTTTGCAGGGAAGCACGAAGGCTGGCCTGCTGTCATCAAGTCGGGACATACGGCCCTTATGCGTGCCATTAGCCGTCTAAACCCCCAGCAGCGGGGCGTCTCGCTAGAATACCAGGTGAGTTCATTTTGGGAACTGAGAAGTGGATCGAGGCAATACCACAACGGGTCTCAACAGGGTTCATCGATCGGGGCGTACAGTGCTACATGGCTCAGCGAATTCGCCCTTTCTGGGAAAGGGTGTAGCCCCAAGGCATCACTGAACGCTTCGAAATCCCGCCGCGCGGCAACGCCGATGCCGTCATCCAATACGCTTAAGATACTGTTCCCGACTCGGGACTGGGTGCGGAATAGCGTGCTCGGAGAAGCGGGGGGTGGGACAATGTTCTGTCGAAAGCGCTCGTGGGAGGCAGCTAAGTTTCCCCGGAACCTGTTTTACGAGTCGAGGAGCCGGCGGGGACGGGTGTTGATGCACAGCAAGGTGCGTGGGGCGCACACGCATTGTCATACTAATCTTGACACGAGGTACAATTGAGTAGATGATAATCGCAAAATTTCAAGGCGCCGGGTCGTCCCCCGACAGAGATTCTGGTTCGGACACGGGCTCGGACATTGTGGAGGTCAAGAAGGATCAGGATAACACTTTGGGCTATGCTTACGTTGGCTCGCACAATTTTACACCTTCGGCGTGGGGGACACTTTCTGGCTCAGAATTTACCCCTATCCTCAATGCAAGCGTTTGCTCTTTTCGCCGAGGTTTAAATTATTGATAAGAGTCACCATGACAGGTGACGAACTATGAACTCGGGATTGTGTTTCTATTGAAAGATGAGGCAGACCTAGACCGAATTGTGTGTTATGAGCGGCCTCCAAGACGATACAGTGCTACAGACCGACCATGGGTAAGTTATTCAAGGTCGTGACTCGGATCAACGCTCACATATCATTTTCGAACAGATGCAGGAGGAGAGCGAAGTACTTTATGATGGGGCATAGAGTTGACGTGAAACAACACCCTCATTGAGGCGTGAGCGCTGTCAATGATAACCAATGGGGTTGGAGGAACAGTCCTAGAGTTTCTAGCGGTAGCTGACCTCTGACCTCAGCGTTCGACGATGTGATTACAGCCATTGTAAGCTTAATAACACAACCTGAGTATCAGAAATGCCATGTCCTCGGGTGGCAGCCCCAACGTGCATGAAAGGATTAGGTAATGGTTGAGTGATTGCCGAAGAAATTGCTGAAACGTAGTCGAGTTGTGTTCACCACCGAACTCTTGAGCCCCAACACCCATCCATGCCCGTAGCCTGAGGCACAGAATAAGGAGGGGAAAAAAGACGCGTCAGTTTTTCAATTCCCCGGAAACAAAAAGTGTTAAATTGAGATCGAGATCAATGTGGCTGTCGACATAACGACGAGAGAAACAATTTTATTGAACCTTTGTTCTCTCCTCAAATCCTCAGAGACGTCCGGTTCGTTATCCAAAGATGGTGAACTCTCCGATTCTCGCTTCTCGCGTCCCTTTTACTCCCTATCGTCCGCGAGCATCTGGCAAGGCCAGGTACTCCCGTACGTTTTCCGTTTCTCTCCACCCTCCCCCCTCAATTTTTTTTTTTCTCATCGCACTTGAGTACCGAGCGTCCCTTGCATTTATCTTCCCTGCTGTGGCCATACTACTGTAGAAATTGGTTTCGAATCCAACTCCGGTCCTCGCAACATCATTTGCGAACTTTTTCGTATACTCCGACGTGTCCATCTCTGGGTTAGTTCGTTGATCGCTCGGCGGACTCTGTATTGACGTTTCGCGACCGCGATGAGGTGCCACATCCCTCGCCTTGTGGCTCTTTAAATTTTGGTCCCACGTTCGGCCCTCCTCCCTCCTCCCCTCTCCCCCCTCCCCCTTCATATTACGGTGCTACTATCACCCTACCTTGTAGTCCAGAGTATAACACGAATCCCATGGTTTTCGAGCTCGAACCCCTGCTCGACCGCGCTGACAACCCATATTTGCCTCGTCATCTGCAAGATGTTCGTCTCAACGTTCACCCCGACGACTTTGCCACCCCACATGTTCTCCCCGAGTTTCCCCCGCACAACACTGGCATGATAGATAGTGGCCACGTGTCCTCTCTGTCGATCGCTACTCCAATGCATGATGACATGAACGAAAACCTCGACGACTTTGACGACAACTCGTCAGATTCGCTCGACTCTCTCGAGGATCATGAGTTCCCATCATACTTTACCCAACGCGGCTCCCCGCCGCGTCTGTTCCATTCCCATGGTACTTACAGCCTTCCGGTTGACGGTGATGAGATGAAGGTGTGTATCCCAAGCTTCCGTTGGTATAGCCGTGGGGGCATTCAACTCCGAATAAAACGAAACAAAAAACACCCCCACATATAGAGGCAGGAAGCGCAACATATTCTACTTCGCATGATCTTTGGAAGCAATTGTGGTGCCCCCATCCGTGAGTTGCTGAGCGCCAACCCCAAGGAATGCAAGGTTGTGGATTTATGTACTGGTGCTGGCCATTGGTATGTCATCCACCTGCCGCGCTATCTCACGCCTTACTGATGGTGGTGTGCGATATGTTGACTGGGGCATCGTCCCGATCATGACGACAATTCAGGGTATTGGAGATGGCGAAAGAGTTTCCGCTCGTAGAATTTCGTGGACTTGATCTTGGTGCGTGCTGTTCTGATCCAAGATGGATGAGATTGATGAGATTGTTTGACATTCCCCTTGCCTTGACGTACCATTCTTCCGTTCGGCAGTCCCTATCCAAACGCGCTACCCCCCTCAAAACGTTCGCTTCGAGATCGCTGACGTTACTGGCGTGTTACGTTTTCCAGACGCATCAGTAGATGTTGTGCACGCGCGGATGACCTGCCTCAGAGTTAGTTCCTGTCTGTCCACTTCTTGCCATCCTTTGATGACGTGGACTCTTTAGGCGGAAGCGGTTCCACACTTTTTACAGGAGGTCGCGCGAATCTTGCGTCCGGGTGGTCTCTTCCTCTTTGCTGATTGGGTTGTTCGGCCATCCCTGCACCCCGGGCACCCGTGCTCTGGGGAGCATGAGGCATACATCCCTAGAACAGTTTCCCTTTACAACGCAATATCGTACGTCGCCGTTCCCTTGCACCACTAACGTGCTCATGTCTCATGTCGGGCGTAGCGACGTCGTGTTAACCCTTGCACCGGAGATCCCTCATCTCATCCGACAGACCTGTTCGTTCGAGGAACCCGTGTCTAAGCAGTGGGCCATACCAACATCTACGCCTTACTCCTCCGATTCGACCTGCTCTTCGTCCCATTATTTTATCAGTCGGGTAATGGTCCGGGTCTCCCAGGGTTTTGCTGATGCTCTCGTGGCTGGAGGACTCTTTCCGCGGGAGGATGCGGATGCCTTTAAGGGCGAGCTGGAGGACAGAGATGGCATTTGTAGTATCTACCAAACTGTTTGGGCGCGCAAGCGGTCAATCGTTTAGGTCGACCGAGTGGCAGCACAGGATCGAAATTAGGTATAACTGAAAGGTGGTGGGTCCTGTGGCACGTCGATGTTTCTTGTTGTTTTCTTGGTCAATCAGAACGGCTTTAGTTGAATGAAAATTTTCTGTCCACAACACTCAGTGCTCGGACTAAGGTCGAGATAAGCGTGGCAATTTTTTTTTTCATTAAAGGGCTGCGCCGGGTGGGATCAATTGAAAGACAAAAACGATTGTTCATCATCCATCACACGCGTTATCAACAGCAGAATAAATGTGGGTTACCGCTTGGACTCTGTCGACGCTTTGATCATGACAACGTAAACCCATCAAGCTTGTCGGCTCTCCTTTTTCATTCCCCTCCAATGGCATCTTTCCTCCCAACTCTTACCCCTGAAGACGTACAGCGAGCCGCGCAGGTATTCACTTGTCCTTTTCCTTCCATGATAAAGTGGCTCAGTGACTCATCGAACGTAGCTTATTCGGGAATCCTATGACCCTGCATCTTCCAACCGCCTTTCGCCAGACGAACAGCGTCGTCTCCAGAACGAGCTGTTCGACCTCCAGCGCAAGTGGGAAGCCTGGGGCCTCGTTATTCCGTTCCTTTTCGAGGACGCCGACCCGAACGTTCAATTCTTTGGCGCGCACACGGCCCAAGTCAAAATCTCACGCGACTGGTGCGTGGCGGAAAACTGTGCGGGTACCAGACGTGCTCACGATCCTCATCCTCGTTCCTTACGCCTTCATAGGGAAAGCTTTCCAGCATCGCATAGCGACCAACTCGTCCCCTTCTTGCTCGGCATTACTGGACGCTCGATCGCTCTCGGCCTTAGCAAGGTCATCTTAAGAAAATTGTTTGTTGCTGTCTGTCCTTTTCTCGAACCTCCTTTTCCCCGCGTTATTCATCGAATGTTCTCAGTTATCTGCGCTCGCTCTGAGGCTTGTGCCCCAAGAACCGTCTCGCTGGCCAAATTGGATTATTGCGACCGCCACCGAGCTCTCAAGTGCAAGTGCAAATACGGAGCATGTCTTAGATTTTCTCGAGATTGCCGTCGAAGAGGTAAACGGGGCTGATCTCCTACCAACAAAGAGGTGCAGGATCACGTCTCGCTCTCAAGAATCTTTGTCGTCTCTCAACCTTGACCCACAGATCTCAGATGCTTCAAAGCCTTAGAGAGGCGGTCCCGCTCGTTACCCAAGCCATCGCTTCGTCCATTGTCTCGTCCGCAATTCCTACCGGACTGCGTCAGTTGCAATCCGCACTGAAATGCCTGGAAGCATGGATGCCTAATCTACCCAGCAAGTACGCCCCTGCTCTCATTCGCAGTGTCATCCCATCCCCTACCTACCTCTGATGCCATTCTACAGCGACGTAACACCTCTTCTACCTCCCTTGTTCCTTCTCCTCGACCCAGCATCATCTGCTTTCCAGCCTGCCGTTTCTGCCGTCTTGTCGGTGTTGTCTGCCCCCGCTTTTGGGGACGGCGCAGGTTCTGCTACTTTGACCATTCCGCTCCTTCAGTGGTGCGCACAGGCCGGCCCACCAATCACCAACACAGCTCTCCATGATGGTCCTGACAACACTGCGTCTGCGTTATGTCGCCTGCTCGCCGGCTTAGGCGACCATTCGACGACCTATCTCGCAGAAAACCTCAACTCCCCACTCGTTCAAGCATTCCTTCGCCTCGTGCTATCCTTTACGGCTCTTCCCGGTAGTTATGGCGTTGAGGAGGAGGAGAGCGAGCGCATGCTTGGCTTTTGGTATCTGCTTCAAGAAGCACTTTGGGCGGTTGAGTTCCCACCTGAGGCTGAGGTCACACGTGAGAAGGAGATGTGGACCCTCGCAAAAGTGGTGTATGCCGAGCTAGTCGCGGCACTCAGGAACAAGGTCCGCTGGCCCCCTTCCCCAACTGGGTGGGCAAAAGGTGCGCGGATCTCCTCCTCCTTCAAGTGTCCGAAGGGAAGAAACGGTTGGAGTTTACAGATCAGGTGGAAAGGTTCCAGGTGTATGTCACTCTGCGCTCGTGGCCATTCTATTGGCTGATGGTCACTACGAAGATATCGGCGTGATGTTGGCGATACCTTAATCAATGCGTAAGTTTCCGTTACAATGCCCAGATGTGCCTTTAGTAATCCCACTTCAGGTACTATGTTCTACGGGACGACATGCTTGCATATTATCTCGGCGATCTCACAGCACGACTGTTAAAGAAGAACGAAATTGGAAGCTGGGAGGTCAGCATAATCCATCCAAAAAGTGAATAACGCGATTTATATCGCCGCAGGAGGTCGAGGCAACGCTCCATTGCGTGATGTCGATACAGGAAGCCGTCCCGTTGGAGCCAAATCAACACCTATCACTTCTCTTCGGTTCCGAGGTCCTCGGTCAGTTGCCAACATCCGGCGGGTATCGCGTTCAGCGTACGATGCTCGGCCTTATTGGTAATTTCCCCGCATCGTAGCACCCCTCGTCTGTGCTCATTCCCCTGGTAAAAAAAAGGTTCCTATGCTTCATGGTTCACAACCCTTCCTACGGGATCAAGTGAACCCTTGCTTGCCGTCCTGAGCTACGTGGCGCTCGCACTGAACGAGGCATGCCTGTGCTTGCCTGCCGCAAATGCCCTGCGCGATCTATGTGACGCGAACCGCGCCGCTCTCGCACCTCATATAACTGCTTTTGGAGAGTTGCATGCAGGGCTTTCAAGAGTACAAGACACAGAGAGGGCAAAGGTTCTGCAATCAATCTCCAGTGTGATACAGGCGTTACCACCGGAGGAAGAGATATCCCCTGTCGAGGTCTGTGTCAATTTGCATTGCATTCCGTATGATAATAATGAAATTTAGGCGATTGCGCAACCGGTGGTTGCGAGGCTGTTCCAGGCACTACAGTCATCATCGCTGGTCCCCTTTCCCTGTTATCGATGATGCTTCTCTTCTAACGTGCTTTTTAGCTCCCCGAGGATGCGCGTGCGCTAGCAACGCAACAGTTACAAACACTTTCGGGCGTTGCAAAGGGCCTTACTCGCACATCCGATGCCACTGGCTTCGAGACCTCGCCAGGAGCAGAGGAGGTGGAACGCATGCAACGCGCGAGGAATGATGCACGTATGGTACGACTGAGAGAAGACATGCTGCGCGCAATCCAGGGAGCTGTAGAGCTTTGGTCAACAGATGCAGCGATCAGCGAGGTACGTTCTCGGTTGGCAATTTTAGTCCTTGCGTTTCGAATGATTCTAAGCAAGATAACGTTAGGCGCTCAGCGACCTCTTCAAATCAATCACGGCGCTCTCTGCAGATGCCACGCTACTCTCGTTGCCACCGGCACCCCTACTCGAGCTCGTATGCGGTGCTGCGCAGCGCCAACTCACGGCCGTTTGGCTCGCGCTTGCGAACATGCTTATTATACAGCTAGATCCACCAGCGCCGTATACAGTGTCTCTACGTGGGGTTCCCTCTCAGGAGGTGTTTGCCATCGTCCGCGAGGTGGTCGGCGTGTTACTGCAGGTGACTCTGAGCACTCTAGGAGTCGAGGGTACTATGGAAGCGGTACGCCAACATCGTTTTGAGGCTTCAGCATAATTGTAGAAATTGACTGTCCCCCTCCCTTCGCTGTTCAGAATCCTGATATAGTGCAAGACTTTTTCAATTTTGTGGAGAAGGTCGGTTATCTGGTTCTTCCTGTTCTCATCATACTTAAATAAGCGTAGGTGTCTTTCCATTTTGTCACAGTATTTTATCAGCTTCCTCGACAGTCTTTCGATTCTCTGGTTCGATGTGCGATCTCTGCTCTCAGCTTACAAGAGCGCTACTCCTTAGTTGCAGCATCGACATTCTTAGTAAGTTTGTCATTGTCACACACATCGTGCGCTGATCTTTCTTTTCTCTCGAAATCGTTTGACAGACAACACTTATTAAAGACACTCACACAAACGACGACATTGCAGATGCAAAGAAGCTTCTTCTGGCCACACACGGTCGGGAGATCATGCGTTCTTTACTGGTCGGCTTTGCTGGGCTTTCGCCAAAGTCAGCTGTCCCGAACCTCGTTGAGTTATTTTCGGCCCTCGTTGTAAAAGCACCGTTGGAAAGCAAAGAGTGGATTCTTGACGTCCTACATGGGGTCTGTTTCTTCTTCGGAATGTAAGCTATGATAGGTTGATCTGTTGCGCAGAACGATTTCGCCCAGTCTCGTGCAGGTCCAGAAGCGAAGGATGCCTTGGTGAAGGCGGTATTTGGGTACGTGTACGAGTTTTTTTGTTGTTGCTTGCCCAGGTAATTTAATTAAAATTTATGTCCTTTCCCTGTAACAGCGGTTCACGATCAACGCGTCGGACTCGAGAAGCAGTGCGGCAGTTCACGATCGTTGCGAGGGGGCAAGAGGGCTCCAACTTTGGTTATGCTTGGTAGAAACCATCCCTAGGCATGGCATTAGATGACTTTTTCTCACCTATTCACTTTCCCATACACCATAAAGACAGCCTAGTTTTACCACCCACCTGGCTGAGCTTGTTTTGAATCAATTTGAGCTCAGGTATAATGGGGCCACACTTGATTTGTCCTAGATTCAGTGTTGTGGTAGCCCAAGTTGCTGGACTGGTTAACCAGTGAAAACTGGCACTGAGGTGAACTGTATGAATATAAGTTCATCAGTGTTATGTAGTGCTGGCCCTAGTGTTGCTATAATGGGCTGTCTTTGTAATATAATTTTAACTGAATTATAAGCAAATGATAACCAGCTAATGAATCTGATCAGCCAGTTATAGTATTCTTAATTAATTATATGAAGTCTTATGATCCCAAGGCAAATTATGATGATAATATCAACGTTTTATGCTCCTTACAACCAAGGCATGGTGTCGCGATCATGGCCTTCGGCCACGTTTGTGACTTCCACACACACTCCTGGATTACATGACCTTAAGAGGGGATTGGAAACAATGCCCCTAAGTCTACAAACCCTGCCTCTAAAGCTAAGCTATAGCCAAGTAGCCAAGTCAAACTTGGGGACACTGTCACAACTGCGGCCTTCGGCTGCGATCGTGACTACCGCACAAGCACGTGCACAAGAACCCGTGACACCCAAGCTAAAGAGGGGATCGCTAGCAATGCCTCTAAGTCCACAAGTCCCACCCCTAAAGCCAAGCTATAGTCAAGCGTTGAAGATGAACCCGGGGTCACATGATCCTGGGAAACCTCATGTGACCATACCACGTGACTGGTCACGTGACCCCTCCGCACTTTCGAGATCATGTGACGTGTCACGTGCCCAAGTCCAGTCACGCGCCCCTAGCGGACAAACGGTCCGGATGGCGCGAACAGCCTGCTTTGGGAAAGCGGTCCGCCCCGTTACCGATGTCTGGAAGACAATCGGAATGACCAAGTCAAGCCCAAGATCCCCGGCCCAATCAGAGGGCCTTACTCAGCTGCACAGCATTGCGCAGCAGCCTTACTCATCTGCGCAGCAATCATGCCATTGCGCAGTAGAATGAGTCATGTACTTCTAGACTCCGACATACAGCTGACTGATCACCTTGTACCATATATGGTTAGATTCGTACCCGCAGTCCGTTGATTGACCTACCCTTAAGTAGCGCACGGACCACCCTGTATTAGTATATAAGACCTGTGAATTGTAGCGAATAGTCCCCAGACTATTCTCTTGTCTACCCCCATCATCTACTCTGGAGCCTTACCTCCGCCTTGCCCTCTCGCTCCTCTTCGCCTACTGCTCCCTTCTTTGCCTTTGGTACAGTCACCTCCAACTCCAAGCCCAAGTCGCTGCCCTCCCTACTGTTCAAAAAGTAGTAAGTTCGCGACATTAGAATAGTCTCCTAATATTGGAGCTGACTGTCTCGGACAACGACAAGTGTCCTTCCGTAACTTCGAGGTCCCCTTCGACATCATCCCACTGTATTTCTTAGACGATACCAACCCACTCCCCAACAACGCTTGGGACGCACTTGATGGTACGTACGAATACAACTGTCAGGAATCCGACGCCGCCCTCCAGGACGCCCTTTTCTGGTCCCCCGTCTACTTGCCTCTGAACTCCCTTCAGTGGGCACTCGGATACTCGCCTGTCGCCTCCGTCCAGTCGGCCTTTGCCCCCTCGCCTTCACCGTCACCCGTCGTCGCCGCTCCCTAGGCGTATACCACCTCTCCGTCAACCTCTGCAGTTGGCGCTCCCCTCCTATTTCAAGCCGCATTTGCCGCCTCGTCCTCGCTCTTAGTAGCGAGCTCTTCGGGATTGTCCACCTTTGTCGGGTCCTATCCACCTTCGCCGCCGCCACCTTCCGTCGACTCGTTTGAGTCAATCCCGCTCCTCTTGCCGCCTCCTGTTTGCTCCCCGTCACCCGCCCACTTTCTCGATGTCCTCGCTGCCGTTGCTACGCACGAGTTAGTTCGTATTAAGGAGGAAGAGGTAGTGTCCAGACTTACTCAGACCGCTTCCGAGCTTACCCATTGTGAAAAGACCAGCCCCGTTATCCCGCTGTCGCCCATCCATCACATCACCGCTCCACAGTCCAATTCGCACTTGGCTGACGTATCACCAGTACTCCAGTACCCCAAAGACCCCGACCACGACATCCCGGAGTTCCAGCTCCCACCACCCGTTGTTGAAGCCCCCGTCCACCATGTCCCGTCCCCAGCCCCACCGTCCCGCGCGTCCTCGCCCGACTACATTGTCTGTAGTCCCTCGCCTACCGTCGCCACCACCTCTGTACTCCCGCTTCCCGAGCCCGACCTCTTCCCCAACCTTTTTGCGCCGCCTCCGTGCTTGGCTGCGACCACTCACCACCCGCATCTTTACCGGGTCGTCTACGAACACGGAGAAAAGATCTGGTTCCCGCAAGCTGAGTTTTTAGCTCCTGACTTTCTTGACACCATCCCCCGGGCCCAGGACCTTGAAAATTGTCCTAATTATTTTGTTTCGCCTTTTTGAGCTCTCGTTTACCATGACGTACATATCCCTGCTGTGGACTTTCTTCCGGCCATTACCCTTTGTGCTCGCATCGGACTCCACCCCCCTTCTACCTTTCCTTTCAGCTACTTGGAGACTTCTTTTGTGGAGTCCATCAAGTTTATTTTCGGACAATTTCCCCCTTCATGGCTACAGCATTTTGAAGGAGTACTCGTACCCCTTGTTTGCTACGACCTTCTTGACAGTCGTTTGGTTACTGTAGCAGGTCACCTCCATTTCACTTCTGAGAGAATCTTTGTTATTAACCGACAGTGCCGTTTCGAGGACATTCTTCGTTTCAAGCCGCAACTTTTTCCTTTTTGCCCTTTGCCACGTACCCCTTTTGACCCCCTTCCTTACTGTAAGGGAGGTACGCTTGTTGAGCTCGGAATCGAGCATGTTTGACCGCGCGATGCCCGTCTGCTCACTGAACATTTAATATAACTACTTTCACACTTTCCTTAGGGTGGTCGAGCAATCGACGAGCGAAGCGAGGAGATTGCGAGACGGGGCGAGCGATAGCGAGCGTGTCGTTAGACGTGGCGAGCGATAGCGAGCTCACCTATAGAGACAGAGGGGGGAGTGCTGTGGAATGAGCAGGAACGTCCAAGGTAACTTGGCGGTTGGGGGATCCAACGTGCCACCCAAGTTTCGTTATAAACTCATCAGACCTTGGGTTTCTGTCTCCGCTTAAACCTTGTCCTGTGGTACGGCCACCCGGACCGACCTTCGGACTTTTTGTGATTACGGACTTACGAGTGGGGACTACCTAGCGGAGCGAATGAACCGGAGCGGGCATCTCGGGCCACTCGGAGATCTCGGGGTCCGGTCCGAGTTCATTGCGTCATGACTCCAGCTAGTCACGTGACTTTGTTCGAGACCTAGAATTTAGACGCCCAAGATTACGTAAAAAGTCATGTGCCTTTAAGCGCCCATGTGACTTTGTAAGGAGACGCTCACCAAGTCACGTGATCCCTAGTCACGTGATCGTGTGAAGCCTTCGGCGTCGTCCGTACTTATGTAACCCAACCTTTCCCGGCTCCCTAGTGACCTAGGATGGGTTTAGGGAGGGGGAGCGAAGCACGACGAGCGAAGCGAGGAGTGCGTAGCGAGCGCGAGGAGGAAATCCAGGAAATACTGGGGCGGATGAGGGACCGCCCCACCCAGTATTTCGACCTTTTTTTTATAGGTCTCATCAGTCCATTTGGATCTCCGACTGAATGCCTTTCGGCGCACACTACGCAATCCTGCTTACGCTGTTCGGATTAGCGATTTATAATGTGCGGAACATACCTGAGCCGGCCGAAGGCCGGCAAGCGGCGCGTTAGAAACGCTATTGGTTCGGTCATATACTTGGTGGGCGGTGCGCAGCAGGCTGACTCATGGCGCACTTGTAATCGCTCCGATGGATAACCAAGCCGGAGTTGGTCAACTCCGATGACTAAAAAATGATGACTTCTCAGTAACCTATTAGTAAGGCGTACCTGACTCGGCCATTCCCGAAAATGAATTCTTGTTTGACGGGTAATCGGTCCGAAATCACGTGACTTGGGGTCACGTGACATTCACCTCAGAAAATCAATCTGGAAGAAACCGGCGCGAGAACGGGCGTCAGCTTCCTTTCGGATAGATTTGAAGGTCTTATCGCATGATTTGCGAGCCTTGAGGAGAAATATCAGGCACTCACCACGTGATCCCTGTCATAAACTCCAAATCACGTGACCACAAAAATCACGTGACCGTGGAAATGAAGGTCACTAGTCTCTGAGAAATGAGACTTCGCGGGTGCTTACTAATGCATGACTCTAGGGCCGGACATTACACGACTTGTCACGGCGGAGATCATGCTTGCGGGTAAGGCTTAGGACCTGTAAGGATATATATCCAACATCAGGACAAAGACGTTAAAAAGCCAAGGGAGGGTTGGCACGTACTTTAACGATGTCATGAGGAAGTCCAATATTTCGTGAGCCTTAGTTTACGATCAAAGCTAACCGGACTACTCACGTTTAGGGTTTAGGGTTCCCGCTATACGGTACTTTCTGTGGGTTCCTACCTTGCGTGAGCGTGGGTATGTTCTATCGGTCTGGGTATGAAGCCTTTTTACGCCTTGCTTAGGGCGGGGTATAAGTTTTCTAGGTGTTATAACACAGGAATTCCAGGTCGTGGGTAAGCGGAGGTTCTCTCCAAGTTACAAGAGCTACTCGCCTGTTCACAGGGTGCAGCCGGCTAGGGGGGAGCTACTACCAAACTATAAACAGTAAGACCCCGGTTAAGGGGACGCATCATCGGATCAGCATTCCAGCGTCTCTTTCGGATCAGCGATTACATACTGTGGTTGTAAGGGTTCTAACTGTCTCCTGCCTTCGCATACTCGACTGACTGTCGCTGGCATTTCCTCCGGCTGGCGGGGAAGAAGCGTCGTTTAGTCAGTGTAACACTCAGCTCGACTGTAATCGGCTTTGGCTCTACCTGGGGCAGCGTTCCTCAACTCTACTATTCCTCCAGCCACAAAGGCCAGCAAGACTCTCAGATTTCAAGGGGTACTTACTACCAACCACCTCCACGGTGGACATCTGTCCGCTCAACCGGGCCATTAAAGGCCCAGCCACGCGGTCCTCTCGACGAGCGATCTATATCCCAGACTGGCATTACCATGTTATCGTCGTCATCATCCAGATGACTTGCTGTACCTACCCGGCCGGTCTCAACGACAGGGTGCATAGTAATGTCCAGGGGTTCTGGGGGCTGTATGGGTCCTTCTGCCGCCATGTCAGTATCATGGTCAGCATCGTCTAGTACCCGCTCGTCCAACTTTTCCAAGACGACCTTTTTCCAAAGGTTTGTTAAATTAAGTAGGTTGGTGGTTCTCTTCTTTGAGACCAACAACCGTGATTGTAGGATACCGGTATTTTCCACGTCGAAGTAGGGGATTGCAGATCCGTCAGGGTGTACCCACTCCTTGGAGTAGGGCCCATCGACATCACCGCGGTCCTCCGCTTGTGGTGGTGGGTAAGTTATATCAAACTCACCCCGGCTGGCTTTGTCAAGCCACGTCCGCCAGTATCCAAATATCTGGTCGCCAAGTTCTTTTGCGTTAAAGAAGTTCCATGCAGTGTTATATTCGGTCTTCAAGACCAAAACGCTTGCGCCCTCACCACTCGGTGGGGTGGGTTGTATCCTCTTTTCCCAGCGTTCTCGGGCATACCTGCGGGCCCAGCCAATAACAATGTCCATCGGATATCCACGCGCGACATACAGGGCGATTGTTGATCGCACAGCGTCATC